>LPNX010812071.1:10684-48461 GCA_001517045.1 Pseudotsuga menziesii
AACAAAAATGTCTACATACCTTACCTCACTCTATCGTTGTGAATTGAGCTAAACTATGCCTCCTATCATCGTTGAGTGGACTATGAACTCTACCTCTCAGCATTGAGTGAACTGTACTGGACTATGAAATCTACCTCTCGGCACTAAGCGAACTGTACTGGACTCTACCTCCCATCACGTGGTCTATGGAATATACCTCTCATGGTTGAGCAAATTGTAGACTCCACCTCATTTTGGTTCTAAACTGTGGACTCTGCCTCCTTTGGGTAGGAACATAAGTTGCTGCAATCTATTAAGCTAGGCACATAATGCCTCCTAGATTAGTGATTTTATTTCATATCTAATATATCTCTCATTTTACTCATATTCGTTCAGGGGCTGGGGGTTATGAATTAGGTTCAAGGTTCAAGGTTGAATTCATTGAACAATTCTTTTTAATGCCAAATTGTTGAATTATGTGTTCGAGTTGAGGGATTTTATGAATGTACAAATACCTTGTTGGTTGTGGGAGATAAGGTTGACTATCCTAGCTTATACTAGCTATTACATGTGTTTGTGCCAGAAATTGTTTCCAGATTACAAAGAAACAAGCCAACACAATCTCAAATATTCAATCAAACAAAACTAGGTTTTAGGGTTTTGAAAGGTTTTTCTGGTTTTAAAGTTTGGTGACAAAAGGGAATACATTCATAAGCCAAATAGGAACTAATATACCAATAGAACATAACTTTGAAGTTCATCCACAACTGACCAGCATTACAAGTGTAAAGACTATAAACCAACAATGAAATTATCAATTATGTAGCTAAACAAGCTAGAAATGAAGCCAAAATACAGACTGAAGGGTAATATGGATCATATATTTCATAATTTTGTTCATCAAATACACATGAGAGTTAAATACTTAGCACATAAACAAGTCAAGAGACCTCCTTAAGCCATCCAAAAATCGAACCCCTTGTTCTCTTTTTGATCTTCCTAAATACTGTTTTTCAAAATTCAGTTAGGGTCTAAACCCTAACTGTTTTTAGCCTACTCATCGATAGGATAATGTCAAAATAATAATTACAAAAATAAAGTATTTCTCAAAAACATAACAAGTAATTGCTTTACCTAACAATGCTCAAAGGTCTTTAGTAGCTTCTGCCAATAAAGCTATCCCATCTAAGGCTTGGGCCTTTTTCCTAGCTTTCTGCTGCTCAGCTTCCATATCTGTCATCCTTCTTGTAAGTTCTGTGTTCTGTTGCTGTAGGGTTTTGATAGTCAGCTTCAATTCTGCACATTGTAAATATGTACTCCTTTTCCTTTTTAGGGCTTCTTTGGAGACTGCAATAAATTCTTGGTAGTGATCATTCACTTCTCCCAAGTCTTCCGTGAGTCTTCTATTAGCTATGATCAAACCATCATTTGTTTCTTGCATGTACTCTATTTGATGCTTATGCTGCTTGATGGTTCTTTGCAAATTTTCCTTTTCTGAGTCAAAAGCCTTACCTCCTGTTGTATTCTGTAGCTCACTAGGCAGCCATGGGATGTTCATCTTTCTGAAGATGTCCTCATCCTCAGGAAGCAGCTCTGTAGAAACACCATGAACACTTGGATTTTCTTGTCTATCTGTTTCATGAGGTGCATTTTCATCCATCAACAACTTATTTTCTGAATGAGAAGCTTCCATTTCTTCTTTCTATTGTTCCTTCAACATTTCACCTCTTAATTCCAAAAACACAGCAGATAGTTTGGTTTCGGTGAGGCTGGACTCTTCTACTGTCTTCAATGGTTTCTTTCCTTTGCTTTTACCTTTTCTAGATTCTAGATTTTCATCTGAATAAGAAGTATCAATCATAGTTACCTCTTCTTTGTTTAACTTAGGGTTTATCATCTTTTTCATGTTCAACCTCAATTTGTTTTTGGGTCTCCAGCCTGGGGAAAGCTCTCCCACCATTTTCAAAGTTTTTCCTTGATGTATAACTATGGAAAACTCCATAGTTTTAACCTTTATCTTATTTTTCTTTGGCCTTACTGTCTTATCCTCTTGACTATAGAATTCCCTGTGTGTGCCAATCCTAGTCTCAACATTGACAGTCAACTCATCTCCTTCCAACAAGTATCCTTCATCTTTAGATAAAATGGTAATTGGGCTTCATTGTTGGACCCTAGTATCTTCTTCTTCTCCTAAAACCTTTTCTGTAAAAACAATTTTTTCATCAATGAGTGCTTCTGTTGGTGCTTTATTTTGCACAGGATGGGTTTCCTTTTTAATAAACAACAAAATTTTGCTCTTACTGTCAACTGAAGGCTACTGAGATTCATAATCTCCCTTTGAAGGTTCTGCCACTTCCTCAAGTTTGAGACATTTTTTATCTTCAGCCTTGACTTTTTGTCCTAATTTTCTAATTAGGGTTTGTCCCTTATCAACATGATTTTTGGTAGGCTGTCCTTCCTGGTTAATTTGGAACCTAGACCAAAAGAGAAAGTAGTCCCAAGTCTTTCCTTCTCTTTGCAAAACAGTGCTGATAATAAGCTTGATCAATCCATGATGAAATATGGACTGTGCAGTGTGGTCATGATGCTCCTTGATCCTGCTTGACATTTTCTACGAACTCTTTAACAAGAAGAAAGGGAGACTCATCCTTGATTCACCAGCAAGGTGCTGAAGGAACCTAAAATGATACTTGAAGACAAAAGCATACATCCCTTCACAGGTAATGTAGCTTTGTAAGACCTTGATGGGCTCTACCCATCCAGCTCTAAAATTTTGGATGAGCACTCCCTTGCTCGAGTCTGGAACAATGCCAGGAAAAAGATACCTTTGGGCATTGAAGGTAAATGGAACCCTTTTGAACCAAATCTTTCCTTCATTCCTGACTCCTATTGCTTCAGCCACCAACTCTACAGTTAATTTGAATTTTAGAGTGTCAAATGATACTATATCTTGGTTATAACATTAAGCAAATTTATGAGAAACTTTGGTGTTATATCCATCAATCTTCTTAAAAAATTCCAACCATCCAGCATTCTCAAAGAGTTCTATACATATAGGAAACTTTTCTATCCGATTCAGTTCAGTCGGTTCAGCCCTATTGGTCTTCCCACTTTTCTTCATCTACTTTCCCAAGGCTTAATGATGTTTCTATGTAATTTTAAGAACATGTTAGTGACTTAACAACCCTTTTTTCCTCTAGTTTTCAGAGTTTTGACAGTCAACTCTCCTTTGGATTTTCCCTGGCTGATTGTCCTTGATTTTATACAGCTTGTTCTATTGTCAATGCAGGGAATGTTTTATACCGAGCTTGGGTAAATTAGGTCAAACAGAGCACCAAAAATCTATAACAAAGCTGTTGCTGAACTTAACTAACATCCAAGATGTTCATTTCAACCTTTTAGACTGATCTCTCACCATTGGGAGTTTGTTAAAAACATGAATTTATGTTTTCTTTAATCAATTTAACATAACAAGCCTTAATAGAAAAACCCCCAATTTAGCAAGCCATGAACAAAGTCACGTGGAATACCTGACTCCTGGCTTTCTGTAGGTGTTTAAAATTGATCCTTGGACTATCTAAATGTCAAATTTAGCCATCCAGGTGTCCTCAAGTCTTCAGCTTACTTCCAACTGTCGCGCTGAGAAAACCCTAAATTCCCTTCTTCAACTGCAAATTCCGGATTCTAAGCAATTTGTCTTCATTCCACTTCTCAACCAGCTTCGTAATTCCTATGTTGAGAACCTCTTTCCCATCAATCTTGCCTCATTCCTCTTTCTATCATGATTTGTCGAGCCCTAACGTTTGACTGCCACGATCTTCCTCACATCATATACCACACCTGTTTTCATGATTATCTTTGATGAAACATGTATCAAACCTGTCTACACATGTGATTAGTCATCCAGGAGCGAAATCATGGGAGAATTTGGTGCAAAAACCGACAAATTTAGCACTCACGATATTCTTGTAGTGCCTCAGTGTAAAATTTTTACCGTTGCGCTACAAGAAAGTTTTAAAACCAAATTTGGTGCTTTTTTAACCATTAATTCCATTTTAAATAAGGTTTATATGGTAAACTTTGATCTTAGTGTTTATTTGTGAAACTTTTAATCAACATATGTCCTATAGAACCCTTCAGAACCATAAGAAAAACAAAACATAATGAAAACCTAAAATCAAAAATCAAAATTTCACTTTAAACCAAAATTTGCTAAAAGTAAGCAAATGAGCAAGCTTAAAACAAAAATCACAAGCAAAATATAAGACTGAAGAAAACAAATTCATGACTTAACAACATGTATATTAGAACATGCTTAGTTATGGTTTCCATATTTGACATAATGATCTAAGAGTGATTATGCTATACCCATGATATTGAGAAATAGTATTGGGTTGATTCCTATCACTGCTTATTACGTAAATATAGCATACTCTTTTATGGAATAAAGGCATACAAGATCTATCATAGTGTAGAGTGAATTCGGTACAGTGGTCATTATGTAATTAATCTCACACCTATTGATTAGTGTGCATATCCATTGCATGTCCTTATTTGAGACCATGTATCTCATCGTTGAATCACTTATTGCTACTAGTTAAATATTGGTGATAGGGTAGTGTACTTATTAGGGATTTACTTATGGCATAATCATGGTAATACAATAGCCTTATACTTAGTTGATATGTAACATGATAGATAGAGTTGAACAAGCTCATTATTATGTATACATGGTGTTAGCTGCTTACAAACTCGATACTCTGCTTACTTGCACATTAATATATCGTATATATTATGGAAACACAAGTACCATTCATCATAAGTAGTGAGCTTAGGCTTATGTATGGAACTACTTGACCCTTTTAATGTGAAGTAAGGTGAAGAGTAACATTATGGATATCGTACTTGATTCCTGGGTATTTATGTCCATATTATCCTTATCTCTCTAATTGGGTAGTGTATGATTCAGTATTCCTATGGATACCGTAGGAATATAATAACATTAACATTACACATATTAGGAGGATATACTATCTTTTTTATATTAGGGAAACATCATATCTAATATATAGAACATGATATACTTATATTAGAGTCATTTCACATGTACATGGTTCATAACAAGCTAACCTCTTGTTTCTGGTATCAATATCATAGGAATAGAGCCAATCACATGGGGTTATACTAGTACGGTAATTTCATATGTAACCAATATAATGGAAACAAGTATGATATCATGTTCATAAACTAGAATGTTAGAACCAATACGGTATAATGCTAAACAAGCATAACTAAGAAGGCGTAAGCATAACCAATAGCTTGAATAAGCTTACACATATACTAAGAAGTAAGGAAACTCACTCAACCCATAATTAGGTATGAATGCTATATTTTTCCACAATCATCCTAGAATTAAAAATAAATGTTGTTTTAGGGCTGCTTGAGGCCACAAACAGACCCAAAATTTCCCATAGTGCTGTAAAAAAGGTATAGACCTATCTAAAAAGTAATCTTGGTCATAGGACAAAGATTTCTAATCCAATTACCAATTACAAGTTATCTTTGTCATAAGACAAAGATTTCTAGAATGCCTTTGATTGTAATTGGTAATAACCCCATTAAGTTAGGATCACTTAGAATACTAGGAAATACTGGGACACAACATACTACAAAAGATGAACGAGAAAATGGCTCTAATGAAGACTAGACTAAAGGAAGATAACAATTATTAAAATAAATATAACAATAAAAAGGGGGACTTAATTCCCTATAGTTGATTTATTGGTTTCTCAATCCCATCTTGATGAAGAAATGGTTTCCTAGAAGATCAAGTTTAAACTCTTCCTAGATTAACAAGTTTCAAAGAAAAGAACTATAAAGATAACCAGAGGGTTTTTTGTTCTTCTCATAGAGATGAATATTTTATTTTGGAAATGTATGTGACCTATATGCTTAGTGGGGAAAAGTAATGATACCAATAAATACCTTTTTGTTTTTGCGAAAGGCTTATCCTTGTAAGTTAATATAAAGTACAAAGAGTAGGCCTTTACATCACTAAATTTCCTCTTTCCACCACAGTGAGGAAGGAAAGAATATCCAACTGGGTTTTAATTGTAGAGGACATAGTGTACTCTTGTAGAAATGCACTTATGATTAATTTTAGTTTCTTAATATTCCCAAAAAATTTGGAAATCCATTCAATTGAAGCCCTTTTTAGGATCCTCAAAGTTACTTTATATCTTTTTTTCCATGAAAGAATTTGTATAAAATAATAGGTTTCATAATTCCACGTGTGTACATATGATTTTATATATGGAAGGACTTACATAATCCCTCTAACTTGGAATCACTTAAAATACCAAGCAATTTTGGGACTCAAGACACTACAAGAGATGGAAGAGAAAATGACTAAGAAAATTATTGTTTAAAGAACTATGAGAATGCAAAAGGGGATTGATTTCCTTGTAGCTTATTTAATGGTGTCTCCAACCCATCTTGAATAAGAAATGGTTTCCTAGAGTATCAAGTTGCAATTCTGCCTAGATAACCAGACTCAGGAAATAAAATTATAAAGATAACCAGAAGGTTTTCCTGTTCTTCTCATAGAGATGAATATTTCAATTTGGAAATGTCTATGTCCTATATGCTTGGAGGGGAGGTGTGATGAAACTAGTAAATACATTTTTGTTGTTTTTTCAAAAGGGCTAGCTTTATAAGTCAATATAATGTACAAAGAGTAATCCTTTACATCACTGAATTTCCTCTTACCACCACAATGAGGAAGGAAATCATATCCAACTAGGCTGTAATAGTATAGGACACAATGTACTCTCCTAGAAAGGAACTTAGCATAAATTTGAGTTTCCTAGTATTCCAAAACACTTTGGAAATCCATTCAATTCAAACCCTTTTTAGGATCCTAAAAGTTGCTTTATATCTCTTTTTCCATGAATAGGATAGAATCTGTCCTCCAGAGGACATGCCAAATGGACACTAACAAAATTTCACCTAGAACATAGCATAATTGCTTCTCAGCTCACAGAATTAACCCAGAATTGGATTTCTAATCATTCTTTGTTGCTAAAACATGCCCAAAACTACTGTTCAATTGCATAAGTCAGCCTATAATATGGATAGGAGGTTGCTTTATTCTACTATACATGAGTTCAAGCACCAATAGAAGCCACTTCAAACTTTTTCTTCCACCTTTTTTTCCCATGAAAGATGGCACCAGAAAATTATTAATATATAGTGGTGTAATATTTCACAATTAGGAATACATAATATGTTGAGTTCTTGGGATTAAAACACATGGAAGAATTTAAAATTTCCCAAAACTAGTGAATCAATTTCTTCTCAACCCCCATATGGGCCTTTAAAATTAAGAATATGTAACTATTTACCTAATTTGTGACTATGAAAAATTATGCATAGGCCTGAAAATATTACAAATGAAGTGGAAAATACTACGAAATCATGCATAGGTCATGATGGGTGGTCAATTGGAGTTTTGCTGAGCTAAACTGGGCTAATTCCTAGTGATCAACATTATGAGCACATCACAACCTCTTAAGCATCAGTAAACAATATCTAGGTCGGGTACTGTTTTGAATAATTCTAGGAGCCTTATTATAAGTCCTAGGTTAGTTTTGTTCATAAAGGCCAGCAGTAGCAGGATTGGTTTTCAATTGTGGCAAAAAAACTATGCATGTTTTCATTTATCTCTCTTCCTTCATAACAGCAGTCAACAACATTTTTGGGCATCTCTGATTTGAGTTTTGGGCATGGAAGAGACCTGGAATATGGTCCATCCTATGGCAAAAATGCATCAATACATTGAGTTTGTCTTCCAGCACAAGGGGTGGGTAGAGGTTACAGGATAAATATTTTTGTCTATTTTGGGCAATCTTTGACACACCATCAATGATGGACCTATAGCAGATTCTCCATTATATCGTCTCTGAGGAATCTTTAGTGTGCACAACAGTGATTATTGGTGAGAAATATTGTATTTTGATGACAAGAGCCAACTGGAAGTGTAGAAAAATTGTTATTGATGTGACAGTGGGTAACACGCTTAGGTTATAGTTGGGATAGCTTGTTTTTAGGGGCTTAATGACACATGCTAGCTAAAGTTGTAACAAGGACTTTGTAAAACTAATTTTTGTAGAGTTCATTAATAAATCATTGATGGATTTGATTGTGTGCCAAATTGTAAGCACAACTGATTGTGTTTATTTTTTAGATGACATAGCTCAAAGCTTAAATGCAACCCCATGCTTATTATGCTCAGTGCACCCATTAGATTTCCTTCCCTTGCTTTGAAGAGAAGGTAGGCCCTACCCATACATACATAATTTTATTTTATGTTGTAGGTTAGATATGTCCGACACTAGCAATGGAAGTCAGGCATTTCTCCACCTATATAGAATCAAGCTTCTTGTACAACCTGCTTCAACCAAAATATTGGTAGCTTCTTCCTTATTCACCCCTTAGTATACTTAGTAAAACATGGAATTAAAAGAAGGATTCACATAAACTTCGTTGGAAATTAATGGATAGTAGTCTAGACATATATATGCCAAAATGAATAACACTGGAGCGATGGAATTATAAGGGATTGATGTCCAGAGAATGAATGTTTTCTCCTTGTGTTGCATATGTAAGTATTGTGGTTTTCAAAAAATTGATCCAACATAAAAATTTAATAGTGGTATACTTTGAAAATCCTACCCTTTCCTTTTAGTTATAGAAATTGTCCTAATAATTCTATACATCCTTTTTCACCTTAGTGGTGCCATAGGCTAGCTAGGGTGTGGAATGGACATTGTAGTATAAATGAAACAATTATTCCATGACCTCTTTAGGTATATGTTTCCCTTGTGTATCCTCTATGTTTCCTCATTTATGGCATATCCTTGCACCTTAAATCTGCAAACTCAAGACTGCATTATTCATTTTTACCAAAACCTTCAAACCCTACTTTTCCTATTGTTTATCTATTGTTATCTCTCATATACCTCTCAACATTTGGTTGTAACCCTAAACGATGGAAGTTTTCCATTACATTTATGAAGAATTCCATTCAATTGAACCCTAAACGTGAAGAATTCCATTCAATTCAACCCTAAATGATGGATCTGGATGCAACTCATACAACCTCAAAACCATAATGGCTATCGGGACAAGATTTAGATGGGAGTTTGTCGTGATGAGTTGGAAGTTTTTCTAAGTTATATGTAAGCCTATAGGTGTAGATTAAAGAGAAAGGAGGGGCCAAGAAAATGGATAATTGGACCAATGTATACTGGAAAAATGATCTAGAAGTTGTGTGATCATGTCAATGTAGAGTTAGAATCTCTCAGAATGTGAACTCATCTATAGAGGTTGGAGAAAGTAATGCATTTCGTCGGATATCCGACATATATGCTATACCACCGACATCTTAAATTCATTTATATGACTTTATCCATGTCTACAGGGAGCACAATATGAGTGTAGACCATTTATCCAAGGAAGCATTGAATATGAAGGCTGGTATCCTCTCCTTCTTGTAACTTTTAGAAGGAGAAATCATTGAGGACGGCATGATACAGTTAATTTAATAGCCTTTTGATTTGTGCGACGTAGTTGTTTTTGGTTCTTTCTAGTATGGGATACATTAGCATCTTTCTTTTTTTATATGGGGATATAGAGTTTATTTTAATCCCCTTAGAGGTGTGTTTTCTCCACCCTTGATGCCTCCTTGGATAAGCTATTTGGGCTCCTTATGTTATTCGTGTGGTATTGCTACTTCAGTCATCTTGGGATTGTGGGTTTTGTCCCTCCCCTTGAGATATTTTTTGATACTTATGATCTCTACTTGTTAATGGACATGCTTATTGCTAGAACTATGTAAAAGTTGCCTTTTATTTACTACTGAATATAAAGCCGAAACACGTCCTTTTCTTCTGAAAAGAAGATACAGAATATTGGCAAATGATTTTATCACATATATTGAGATCCGTAAACTGGATCTTTTATTTTTTGGGTGGGGAAACAAAATAAATTAAAATAGGTACACCTAAGAATATTGTAAAAAAATAGTTTGTATTTTGATATTAATTGTCTAAAACATTTAATATGGAATGACTTGATATCTATATCATGTTAAAGGACTATGTGTTGAATTGTTATACTAGGGAATTATTGATATTATTCAGGATAATGATATCAACATTATGTCATGCTTATAAGTCTTTCCAAGTTTTTTGATGGTATTTTTCTATTATTTGCCAATTTGTTTTCCGGCCATGGTGTAGGTAGAACCAAGCAGGTATTTGTCAAACTTGTCTTCCTCCAATGAGGGGAGTTTGGGAAGGCTATAGGAAAATGAGACATCCAGTAGTTCTATAAGGGCTAGATCAACTAGATGTCATAAGATCAGAATAAAATTCAATAAACACGTGGAATTTTTTCTCAAAGGAGGGGGGTCATGTTCCTATGATGATGAGACAGTAGGAGACATCGAGCTGCCATTAAGGTACAAACACCTAGTGAAACAATGCATGCCTAGGGATCTTCCTCAAGTAAACACTGATTTTTGTGTGAATGAGAGGATATATATAATTGGGCTGTCGTCATTACATGGATTGGGGTTGTTTTTCATGGATGGAATAAAGGTTGGATATGGTAGATATACAGAATTGATGGAGTATGTTGGACCCTCTTACAACTACCATGATTAGATGTTCCTGGTCCAATATACACAAAGGATGCATAGATATGGGTTGTCAGCAAATTATATACAACTGAAAGACAAATATCAAAATAAAGGAGCAATGTTTTACATTAACCGAAGGCCAAAAAAAACTAGTAATATTGCGGGGTTTATAAATAGTACACAACCAAGGTCTACACTTAAGCAACCCAACTACATATTCAAGTCATGTGAAGGAAACCATGTCTTTGTATGTGCCATTAAATCAATAGCTACTGGCAAAGAACTGCTTATTAATTACAATTTGAATCATGTAGATACAAACATGGTTAGTATGGTTGTGGTGCATCCAACAATTTACCCAACCTTTTATTAATTATTTTAACTCAAGGTATTAGTCCTGGAAATTTGTGATCCACCTACCCCTTGTCCCACTTCTCTCCTATTGCAAAAGTATATCCTTCACCATGGGATGAGGAATGTAGACCACAGTCTTAGCATTCGAAAAGTGATCATGAAAGTAGTTAGGTGCTTTCACCAATGCATAAGCTTGTGTTTCCATTGAGGTTGTGCTTCAACCTTTCCCCCTTAAGTGCATTGCTCATGAAAGTAATTGGTTTCTCACTCCCTTGCTGATTTTTCTGTAAGAAAACAACATTGACTTTGCTTGATATATCTTCAAAGGTTTTCTTTGCTTCTTCTCTCCACTTCTTCAAACTTGATCTTATCAAGATGATTTAGCCAAAATATTTCCCAAAAACAACCAAGAAATGTTTCATCGTATTCAATATTGGTTGTAACCAAAAGTTTGAAAAACATAATTGGAAACAAAGGCATAGATGAGGTTTAAAAAACATAATTGGAAACAAAGGCATAGATGAGGTTTCAAAAACATAATTGGAAACAAAGGCATATATGAGAGGAGTACCATTTCCAATTCATCTAAAGAGGAACATAATATTCAAGTCGCGATCTTTCTTCAACATATTTGATATAGTCCTTCCAATTTTCACAAAAATAGGAAATGAAACACTTTATAGAATTGATGCAACCAAAGAAATATTGAATGGCTTGTTTTTTTAGTAAAAAGAATCTCCTAGATACCCTTCACTATTTTAGGATCAATCCTTACTCCAAGATTATGTTCCAAAATCTTTCCTTCAAATACCCCCAATATTATTTTTTCTGAATTCAGCGATATGCCCAAGGATTTGCACCTATCAAAAATCTTGCTAAGTGTCCAATATGATCATTCCTATTTTTCAAAAGAACAATGATATCATATTGGTACACTGCTATGTACTCATTAGAGAAAGCAAAGTCCATAGTACATTGGAAAGTGGCTTTAGCATTTGTCAATTCAAAAGGCATCCACACATATTCATAAGTCCCTCAAGGGGTAGTGAAAGCAATTTTATATCTCTCATTAAAACAAAAATTACATAGATATGAAAAGGCAGGGTCAAGGACATGAATGGGACAATGGAGTGTCCCATTCTAGTAGTGATCAATCCTATCTCAAAGCATTAGTTATTTCTCAAGGCCATCATTTGTTGGGTAACTTTACTCATAGAAAATGTTGATAGCTTCTTTGGCCCTATCCATAGAGATTCATACAAGTGGCCCACTATGGGATTTTCCTATTAACTAAATGGAGAACCTTTACCAAAATATTTTTGATTGAGCACACTTCCTCCACTCCTTGCTTTTCCCCATCAACTAAATGAAGAACCTTTACCAAAATTTTGTTGATTGAGCACTCTTCCTCCACTCCTTGCCAAAATCCATCTTGGTTTATTAGTTTGTGCTATAGGCACAACCATTCCACTCATCAAAAAGAAAAATGTCTTCAGCTTAAGTTCACAACAGTTAAGGGACAGGAGGGAAATGAAATTGGTGGCAAAAATGTGTAACTCTAGGGTACAAGAACTCCTTGTTCCTTGTGAATCATCTCATGAGACTAAGGACAAATGCATGTTTATATATGTATTTGGTCATGTTCATGCCTTGATCAATGGTTGCATTGACAAATGTGAGTTTGCTGATATCCTCGAGCATCAATAAATGCAATGGTAAACACATGGAGTTGAAGACAATGTGGGGTGCTTCTCCACTAGCAACTTGTCGATGCCTACATAGTTAGCAACATTATTGGTGATTTCCTGCACCACATGCTGCACAATTCTTTGACAAATTCATCCAACTAAAAATAGAACAATACTACATCTTTAACATGTATAGATGCATCATAAACTATATGCCCTTTTGGCAATTTACTGCGAAATTAAGAAGGGCCTTTCCCTTCCCATATGTCCAACCATCAGACTATACCATGCATCTAGTGCCCCCTAATTATTTTCTTGGCTCCTCTAGTTAAGTCCCTATATCATCCTTTTCCTTTTGAAGGACTGTACCACCACTACTTCTCATAGGTAAGGGGATTTATATCGTAGGCCAATTGGACAAATAATAGTGTCATCAACAAGCAAACCCTAGGAGAACACACTATATTGGAAATGGTCAAAGATTTATTTCTCTAAAAGATAACTTGCCACAACTGTCAACTTATTCCTTTTTTTCTAACCACTAATTTAATAATGGATGGTTGTGACCCCTATTTGATTCTTGGAACAAAGTGTTAGTTTTTCAACATTAAGATAACATTATGTTAGAATCTTTACTGAGATAATAACAAGTACAACAATCAAACACAAGAGACAATGAACACGGTGTTTTTGATCGGGGAAACCATAAATGGAGAAAACCCCGCAACTTCCTCAGAGATAGAATCAGCACAAGATGTAAAACCCCAAAACAGTAAGATACACTCCCGACAGCAATAATCTTCTTCTTGTCTAGCCCCAGTGTCTTCTCCTTCCTCAACTATGTGCTACACTTGAGTGTGTGAGTGATGTGTACTAAATAGAGACCCTATCTCTCTATTTATACTGATCCTGACATGACTAAAACCCTACTAGGGATGACCTATACTTGGAGAGTCAAATAACCCTAGTGCCTTGGAACTGCGGGGACTTTAACCCTTACACAATCGGAGGGTTACCCACTATGACTTGACATGACTTGTTTACATTATTAATTCTCCCGATCAGAACATCAGGGCATGACAACATGACTGAATAGATACATCCCAGAATAAACATCGGGTTACAATACATAAGATACAAAGATGAATACATTCCGAAGTTACAAATACATCAACACTCCCTCTTAACTAGGAAGGTATTCTTTTGACACAATTTTCAGCACCAGTCTTCTTCTCTGTATCAACTGGATCATCTTTTCATTTGCATCTCGAGTCGTCTGAGTCTTCAAGTCATATTTTTCTTCAAGTCATCTTCATTCTTTGAATCTGAATCATCTCTCGATATGTATCATCATGGGACATCATCACTGGATCTGGATCATCTCTCGATCAGGATCAACATCACTGGATATGGATCATCACTTGATCTGGATCGTCATCACTCGATCTGCATCAACATCACTGGATCTGGATCATCACTCAATCTAGATAGTCATCACTATATCTGGATCATCACTCGATCTGGATCATCACTCAGTCTAGATCATCATCACTGCTGGATCTGGATCATCACTCGATTTGGATCTCTCGGAGTCATCATAACTGAATCTGGATCATAGCTCAATCTGGATCTCATCTGGTCATCATCATGTGTGTGCTATCTCATCATAGGAATTTCTACAGAGCCAACCTTCTTTCATGTTGGTTGTAGGCCTATCCATCAGGTAGGTCTTCGCCCAGCACTTACATCTGACCTACTCATAAGAAAGGCACGCCCAGCACTTACATCTGACCTACTCGTCAGAAAGGAATTCCCAGCACTCACATCTAATCATTTATTAAACTACAATCACATCAGAAAGTCCCCGCACTCACATCTGTCATGGAAGGAACTGAATCCTCTCACCATGATAGAATGGCCTGCCCTTACATCTAACATGGAAAGAACTGAATCCTCTCACCATGAAAGAATGGCCTGCACTTACATCGGTCATGGAAGGAACTTAATCCTCTCACCATGATGGAATGGCCCGCACTTTCATCGTCCATGGAAGGAACTTAATCCTCTCACCGTGATGGAATGGCATGCACTCACATCTGACCTGGAAGGAATCAAATCCTCCACCCTCGTCAGAAATGCCCCCAGTCCCAGACTGAGCTACTTGGTAACTAACCAGGTGCCTCCACTCTCCTGGAGAGTGGTATTTTCCCTTACATCTATCCTACTCAACAGAATGGCCAACACTCATATCTAACATGGAAGGAACTAAATCCTCTCACCATGACAGAATGGCCCAGCCCTTACATCTAACCTGCTCGTCAGAATGTCTTTGGATATTTAGCACTCATATCTGACATGGAAAGAACTGAATCCTCTCACCATGACATAAATGGATCAGCCATTACATCTGACCTGCTCATTGGAATGGCTTTGGGACTCATCACATTCCCTTGGAGGAAACCTCAATTTGGAGAACACCAAGCTTCTCCCTGAAGTACTCGAACTTCATTCTGGCTAATGGTTTCATCAACACATCAGCTATCTGTTCCTCCATTGCAACATATTGGAGCTTCACTGCTCCTCTCTGCACCATATCCCTAATATAGTGATACTTGATCTTGATGTGCTTCGACTTGTCATGGAACACTGGATTCTCTGACAACTTCATGTAACTCTGGTTATCACAATGTATACAAATAGCATCCATATAGAGATCAAATAAATCAGATAGTATCTTCCTTAGCCATACTACCTCACAAGTAGCTGAACAAGCTGCGACATACTCTGCTTCAGCTGTACTCAGTGCCACATAGGATTGCTTCCTACTAAACCGAGAGATCACACCTGATCCCATACTGAAGCAACACCCTGAAGTTCTCTTCCTATCGATGGCACTTCCTGCCCAATCTGAATCAACATAACTCTCCAGGTTAATCTTTTGATTCGCATCATACTTGAGCCATAATCAACTATACCCCTCAAGTACCTCAGAATATGCTTTGCAGCAATCAAGTGAACATTTCTCGGATCTATCAAGAACTAGCTCAAGTTGTTCACAGCAAAGCAAATGTCTGGTCTCGTGTTTGTCAGGTACATCAATGACCCAATCATCTAGCGATACATCATAGCATCAACCGTCTCTGACGAAGCATCATTCAATAGCTTCAGGTTTGATGCCATAGGTGTGGCCATAGTATTGCAGTCCATCATCCCAAACCTCTTCAGTATCTCTACTTCATACTTCCCTTGTCCAAGGAAGATTCCATCTGCACTCTACCACACCTCCATACCTAGAAAGTAATGCATCATACCCAAGTCCTTCATCTCGAACTCGGTAGTAAGCTTTCTCTTCATATCAGTAATCAACCCATCCATACCTTTCATGAACAGATCATCTACATATAGTAGAAGCATCACTGGGTTGCCATCTTCAACCTTGTAGTAAAGGTTGGAATCTGCTTTACTCTTGGTAAAGCCCAAACTGGATAGAAAGCTATCAATTCTACCATACCATGTCCTGGGTGCCTATTTCAAACCATACAGGGCTTTCTTCAATCTGCATACATGAGACTCCCTGTCATGTGTCTCAGAACCGAGTGGTTGTTCTACATACACTTCCTCTTCCTCTACACCATTCAAGAAATCAGTCTTGACATCCATCTGGTGTATCTTCCATTTCATCACTGCAGCCAGAGCAAGTAATGATATGATGGAAGTGTATCTGGCTATAGGTGCAAAGGTTTGTTCATAGTCTATTCCCTCTTTCTGAGAGAAACCTTGAGCTACAAATCTTGCCTTATACTTTTCAATGCTACCGTCTATAGCATGTTTGATCTTGTAGATCCATTTGGAAGTTACAATTGACTTCCCTTCTGGTCTTGGGATAACATCCCAAACATCATTCTTCATGATCGATTGGTACTCTTCGATCATATCATCCTTCCATTATTTCTGTTTTGCTGCTTCTTCATAACTGGAAGGTTCTTTATCAATGAAATCACATAGTAAAGCTACATACCCGGAATAGGATCTGGTCCTCTTTCTTTCTCTGTGATTCTCTTCTGGAGCCCCATATCTTTCCGCACCTTGGATAAGTTCTCATATGAGGATTCTTCTTCAGAGGTGGATCTACAGGTCTTTGTGGTTCTTCAAATTCTCGATCTTCTTCTCGAGTCTCTTTATTCATGGTTGTATCATGAATTCTGGGTTCTTCTGCGTCTTTAGGTTCTTCAGCAGGTCTCTTTCTGGATTTGTTGTAAGCTATGTCTTCATCAAATGTCACATCCCTACTGATGTTAATATTCTTATATCCTGTGAAATATATTCTGTTAGCCTTCGAGCCTTCAGAGTATCCCACAAATATACCCTTCTTTCTTGAAGGATCTAATTTAGTCCTCTTTTCTTTTGGAATGTGGATGTACACAGGACAACTGAATATTCTGAGATGGCTGAATTCTAGTTTCTTGTCAGAGAATACTTCTTTAGGAGTCTTGTTCTTGAGTACTCTATGTGGAGTACAGTTCTGTACATACATCGTTGTTCTGGCAGCTTCTTCCCAAAGATGCATGGGAAGATCTTGATCATGAAGCATTGATTTTGTAGCTTCCATGGTAGTTCTGTTCTTCCAGTCTGCAACCCCGTTCTATTGTGAATTATAAGGAGTGGACAACTCCCTCTTAATCCCTTATTCTTTTCATAGCTCTTTGAATTCATTTGAAGTGAATTCTCCGCCATTATCTGATCGAATGGTCTTGATCTTCTTTTTAGTATGGTTTTTTATCAAGTCTTTGAATTCTTTAAACTTAGTAAATGCTTCGTCTCTGTTCTTCATGAAGTAAACCCATGTCTTTCTAGAAAATTCATCAATAAAAGAAACATAATATGCATACCCGCTTAGAGATTTTGATGACATAGGACCGCATACATCGGAGTGGATGATTTCCAAGATTCTTTTTGCTTTGCTTTCACTACTTGGAAATTTCTTCTTTGTATTCTTTCCTTTCGCACATCCTTTGCAGACCCCATCATGTTTTGCTTGAATTTCTGGAAGACCTTCGACAGCTTTTCTTGCAATAGCTAGTGCTCTATAATGCACATGTGTGAGCCTTCTATGCCAAAGTTCACTTGGCTCTACTGTGTCATAGACCAACGCTTGTTCTAGATGGCCCTTCAATTTGTATAATCCTCCTTCTTGTTCTCCAATTACTACTGCATCATCGATATTCTTTGCTTTTGGCCACATGATGACTTGACCATCTATGAATGCAACCCGCATTCCTTTTGTTCTAATGTTGATATGGAGAGAAGGTTTTTCTTGAGTCCTTGTGAGGTGATTCATGTTCTAAAAGTTTTACAAAGGATTCCTTGAATCTAGTCATATGTTTGGAAGCCCCACTGTCTATAAGCCAATCATCACTACCATGAGTAATGTTACCTGTGAGAGATGATATCATAAAATATCCATCCTCGCTTGAAAAATCTTCACTTTCATATCTAGATCTCTTCCTGGATGGTTCATCATCCTCTGCAGCATGAGCATGATGTATTCTTTTGTTGCTCTTATTTACTATCTTCTGTTTGTTAGGAAAATTCCTTTCATAGTTTCCTGCTTCATCACAAGTATAGCATATGATCCTAGATACATCTCTTCTAGTATTATCTCTGTGAGAGTGCTTACCTCTGGAACCATGAGGTCTTCTTTTGCTTGACTTGGAGTGAGACTTGGAATGTACTGTAAGAGATTGGTCTTCACTTCCCATCTTCTCTTCTCGAGCTGCTATCTGAGCTTCTTCTTGAGAGCACTCTTCCCATAGTCTGCTGAACTTGAATAACTTCTTCCTAGCACATATTCCTTGGATAAAAGAATCCCATGACCTAGGAAGGCCATTCAATGTAGTCATTACAATCTCTCCATTATCCACTTCTTCGTCAACTGCTTCTACTTTCTCTTAGATTTGATAAACTCTTGTGAAGTAAGACTGGATTGTTTCTGCATTCTGAATCTTCACATTCTTCAGTTGGTTTCTCAGGGTCATCTTCCGATTGATGTTCTTTCCTTCAAACAATTTCGTTAGGGCATCAAACATAGATTTAGGTGTCTTGAGAGAGGACACCTGTGGGATAATGTGATCCTTAATAGAATCAACAATGATCCTCTTTTCCATAACCATCTTCTTCTTATGTAAGGCCTTTGCCTCATCTCCCTCTAGAACTGGAACCTCCTCAAGGATGTAGGAGTCTAATTCATTTTCTTCCAGGACCAAGGAGATCCTATACTTCCAGGCTCGGAAGTTTTTATCTCCCTCAAGCTTTTCATCAAGCTTGGTATGATGAGACATCTTAAATGAGAACCTAAAATGGAAATACAAAATATTTTAGATCTTACCATGTTCAAGATGTCGGATCTGAAACTTGAGCTGAAATCCTGCAGAGCTAGTTCAAGAACAAATTAGGGCTTTTATTTTCCGTAGTTCTGTCTTACCGAAATGCCTTGAAATTTGTCCCTAACTTTGATTTTGGGGAGGATATCAATCCAATCCTGGGCTCACTAAAAAATTCCTCTTCTGTAAAAATCCCTTATTTTCAACAATAGTGACAGGTCCAAAACTGAAAAACCTTAGAATTGGATTCTGCTTCGACAGAAAGATGCGCCCTAAGGAGGAGGGTTGTTCCACCTTAATTTTGCTGAAAATATATGAAGGAAGATCCACAAACTAGGAAGCCCTAGTTCTCTTAGCTACACAGTGTCTTCTTCTCAGGTTAGCTCTAATACCATGTTAGTTTTTCAACATTAAGCTAGCATTATGTTAGGATATTTACTGAGAGAATAAAAAGTACAACAATCAAACACAAGAGAGAATGAACATAGTGTTTTTGATTGGGGAAACCATAAATGGAGAAAACCCTGCAACTTCCTTAGAGATAGAATCAGTGCAATATGTAAAACCCCAAAACAGTAAGATGCACTCCCACCAGCAGTAATCTTCTTCTTGTCTAGCCCAGTGTCTTCTCCTTCCTCAACTATGCACTACACTTGAGTGTGTGAGTGATGTGTACTAAATAGAGACCCCAACTCTCTATTTATACTAATCCTGACATGACTAAAACCCTACTAGGGCCAACCTCTACTTGGAGAGTCTAATAACCCTAGTGCCCCGGAAGTGCGAGGACTTTAAGCCTTACACAATCAGAGGGTTACCCACTATGACTTGACATGACTTGTTTACATTATTGATTCTCCCGATCGGAACATTGGGGCATGACAACATGACTCAATAGATACATCCCGGAATAAACATCGGGTTACAATACATAAGATACAAAGATGAATACATTCCAAAGTTACAAATACATCAACACAAAGACAGACAAGGTCCTCACAGATGCTCAACTTGTGGATTTCCTCTCACAATCCCTAGTATTGGATACACCTATGGCTCTAAGGGATCTGGTGATTCCTCCATCAACAATTTTCAAGTTTTTAAGTTGTCGACCCAACTTTCTTTCTAACTCATGAGGAGCCTCTTGGAATCTTGGATAATTTATGGGAATGCTACTAACTATAACATCATGCCTTGGGATTATTTCCAAATGGAATTTCAAGTGGTAAACCCCTCTTAATATTTGTTCCACATATCTTACAATGTAATTTCATTCTCTTTATCCCATCCTCAGGTTCATCATACTGTCAAAATGGGCTTTTAGCCTTCGGCATATTGCCAAGGAAATGACCAATTTCGATCTTCAAACATAGGGAAAAAAATGAAAAAAATGAACATAAAAGATTGCTGAAAAAAAATAGGCCTATGTTTTCTAAAATTGTTCTATAATCCATGAAAAAATGAGAGCAAGAGGCAAGTAGTATACACTTTGCAAACCCTTGCATAAATTTGGAAAAAAATAAGTATTATGTTGATTAACACATACCTATGGGAATGAAAACAATAACCCCCCAAAAATTTAGTTTTCAACCATTATTGGTGCTTTTCCATGCATGGCTATCTATTTCCCATTAATTAGCAATTATTTCTAATTAATATTGATTATTTCAATTTTGGAAAAATCATGGGTTTTTGCCTGTAATTAATCGTTTTAGTATTTAGATCAGGATCAATAATTGATTAATTTGACTAATCCTCAATTTGTCATCTATGATGATGATTATTATTAGAGGTGTATTTATATATGTTACAATTCACCTAGGGGCTCATCTTTGTATGTGGGGACATCCTTCCCTGTTATTCCGGTAGTCTTGGTGCTTGGGTATGCACAGAAACATCTGTATCTCTAAGATCCTGAATGTCCCCGAGGGTCTGTTGGAGGATACCTTATGTCATGGGGATTTTGTTCCAAACAAACTTGGCCATTTTCCATTATTTCTTTTTTCTTTGATAAAAAAGCCTTAAAAAATACACTGATTTTTATCCCTAACACTACACCCCTAACTTACCATTTGCTAACCCTAGTATAACTTTTAAAAACTAAAAAAATAACATTTTTGCACTATACAAAACCCAAAACATAAATAACACAGAGATAAGATGATTTTAATGTCCAACAACTAGAGCAATTTGAGGAGGTAAAAGTGGCATTTTCAATTCCAAGGAGACATTTATGATTTTCATTTTCATCTAGAGTAGAATAATTTTTTTCCATCTAACAATTGTTCAAGGAAGCTTTTTATATTGAATATGCAATATTCTTTCTTATTCTCATTTCTCTCTTATTGTTCTCAGCTTTTAGTGGAAAGAAAATAAAAAGCAACATGGAAAAAAATATAAGATTCACTAAGCCAACCCTAAACCACATAGGATGGAATACTAATTCCGAAAAACCCATCCTTCCAATTGTGACAAAAGCCACAAAACATATAAACACAATGGTGGGTCTCATAAATGGAAATGTAAATTGGTGATGCTGCATTTTCGAGAAGTTAAACCTGGATACCCCTGTATATCAAGATCTTCTCAGTACAATAGGACCTAAGGTCAAGGTGTAATTATTTAGGTCAGACACTAGAATTTGTGGATTATATGGCAGTTGCAGTTAGTTCAATTTCTAGTTGGTGTTTACACAATTCAGAGGCTTTTAAAAGTAGTCCCTCAACTAAAGAAGTGACAATATGTTTACATTGCAGAGGAATCTCAATAACCAGGGTTATATATGATACTGACAATGATGTTCAATAATTAATGGCGACTTATATTTTGTCCACTTTTCCTTTGAGTTCGGGATTTTAGTTGTCATTGTTCAGTATGGTTGTATTGTATCAATGTTTTTATTATGCATGACTTTGTATTTCGTATAGATATTGTGGACTATGTGTGAGTGTACATTGATTGAACACTGTATTTTCATTTTCACTACTAATAAGAAAATCAATGACTTGTTCAACATAGTAAATGTGGAATTTGATGCTTGTTTATCTGTCTTATTCCTTGATGATAGATATATAGGAATGCAAGGTTATTGTTTCTGATGTTTATTTTCTATATGTTTTAAATTTTAGCATCTCATGTGTTACAGAGAGAAATTCCTATGGCTTGGGGTACCACAACAGACAGCTTGACTCCAGAAATCAATCCTTAATATGCAATAGAAAGTAAATGTTTAACACTGAAATATCAGACCTCGTATCTTATTCCAGATGGTTGAAGTAGATCCCCGTTGAGCTTTCCAACTTCAGCTTGAATTGATAAATTACTTCCTCAACAACAAGTAAACAATACAAGCATACTATATAGCATGGTGCTAGATCTATTCTAGCATATATAATCAACAATGTATAAGCATTTCAAAACATCCCATGGATAAAATATTCATTCAAACATACATTATTGGACAGGAAAAGATATTACTATTAATATAAAATAGAGATTACAATAGATACAACCTCTGTCGGCACGTCTGCAAATCGGAGAAACCAAATCCCCCACTTGGGCCTCCACCACCTCAAACCTCCATCTCTCGATAGCAAGCTCACAAGCAAAAAACAAGCTTGGGAAGAACACAAAAGTGCTCCAAGGGACAAAGGGATGCAGACTCAAGCATAAGTTCCGGCAACAATGGACTATAGTTTCTTTGCTCTCAATTCTCTCATATGCCTTCAATGTACCATAGAGTTCCTTACATAGCTTTTCAAAGGGGTAATGAAAGGTCGAATTCGAGCGATCTCAAGGCATAGGGAATGCCAGGAGTCAAGTGAGTCGAATCCATGTCAAGGAAAACTCCAAAATGATTTGGATTTTGTACACATCCCGATGTACGCGGTTTTAGTGGTCAAACCCGCATATATACACGATTAGAGGTCTAAAAGTCATGTGTATCATTTTTCACATGTTTTTAGGGATGGTCAAGGAAACATCAAAGGACAAAAAATGGTCCAAGCGTTCTAAGGAGTTTGCAGCGGGATAGGGGAAGGCCATACAAAGTGTGATTCACCTGAAGTGGTAAAATCAGCTATAACAGATGCCCCCTAATGTGTGAGGTCAGAGGGGTCATACGATGGCCAAAATACATTATAAGTCCATCCTAGAAGTGGAGTGATGAAGAATCCCAAATGGAAGACCAGCCACCCAATCAGCATAGTACAATAATACAACTCTGTACATAACTGCAAATACATATAGCATACCCGGATACATAAGAGTACAATGGCCATGAATAGGCATGATACAAGATATCACATAAGTGGTCACCGCCACATACAATATACATAGATCAGAATCTCCATGATGAAGATATACAAAGGACCATGATCTCCATAGTGGTTGAAGATATATAACAGATCGAGATCTCCATAGTGGCTGGAAATGTCTGACATATATTGGAATCAAGTCACAAGAGCTGAGATCTCATGAACACTAGCATGATCAAGGAGGTATCATATAAGAGATGCCACCAATCTGGAAATTCTTGTACACAAACCGCTACGAGTACATGTCCTACTATGTGAATAGAGGTGTCAAGGTCGAACATAGTAGTCCATCGTTTGATTACTAGTCATTAATGTATACCGTTAACAGACGCGAGATCACCCACCGATAATGAAAATGGGAATCAAGGTACTAGAGTGCAAACTAACAAGTGTGAATAAATTTGTTGAGGTAGAACACTTGAGAGGATCCATCGATCAGGGTACATTGATGTATTCCCAAATACTATCGATAGTGAGAGAACCTGCCACTGATGAATGCAAGTCTCAAGGAACTCAAACTGACTTTAGATTCCAATCCCATAATAAATGATCTGAAGTCGATGTGATTAAATCCACTGGAAGGAGGGCATTAAGGCATCCCCCATCATCCAACATGAGGTACTCAATAAAGCTGTATAATGTTGAAGGACTCGATCATAAGGTGCACGAACCAGTAATTGTACTGGGAATGGTCGACATGCAAAGTCAAGAGAACTGAGGAATTGCCAACTCAGGCTTCAAATTCCTTTGAACAAGAGCATAATGATGTATGGTGACTGAACAAAGGCAGCATAGACTCCATATACAAACTGGTACATCTCTGTGACACAGGAGGCATCGACAGAGGCTCCATGGGGACTAGAAGCTTAACCATTCGATGGAGAAAAAATTAGATAAACAAGTACATCTCCTAAAGTCAAACTATAAACCCAACCAATGGATGTGATATACAGTGCTCTATTTGAAGGTGACACGACTCGACAGCTGCCAAAGATAACATCTTTAATTGTCTGGCTTTTTGGTTTTTTGATTTTATTGGACTTTTTCAAATATTTAAAAAGCTTGAAAAAGAATAAAATTTATTTATAGTTACAGACTAGGAGGAGACGAGTGTCATAAGGGAAAACAAACTAGTTCCAAGCAGTGGAACATACCTATGCTCAATGCAAGGATACATGTGTAGGATATCGACACTCGGGGGAAAATCCCCTCCCGGTAAAAAGGGAATCAAGCTGCAAAGGATATGAAAAATGGCTCTGCATGGATATACATGACACAAGCTCGGGCTATATGGCTGAAACGCAATGTCAGGGAAGCCAGCATAAAGCTCAATAAGGCAGGAAAAGCTCATCATAATGCATTCACAACTTGACATGAGGGAGTCCTGAGGGAAATAGGCCCGCAAAATATCAAGAGGAGTATGAGGCTCTTGCGAAATGTCATGGCAATACTATACAATGGACTCCCACACCCTAAAGGAGAAAACGTTAGCATGGGCACCAAATGCAAATAAGGCGCTAAATAGGGTACCCATGTAAGGTGAAGCTCTACAACTCATATCATGCCACTTCTAAAACAACAAGACGGTTCTGTGACATAATAGAGTGGGTTTGTACCTAAATTTATGATGAAATGGTCATAAGGTCATGCAAAATGGAAATAGTGATGAAACCTAACCTATATTCCAGTTTAGACATGATACCTGTGATGGGCACAAACGGGTCAATCCAATGGCTGAAACGACACTGGAAAAGGTCCTCTACATCATGAATTAGGTCAAAAGTAGTCCAAAATGATTAGAAATTGTCGAAACTATAGGAAAGGGGGTAAAAGATTTCAAAAATTTCTATAAATAGTATACAATTCAAAATATTATAAAACATTTTAAATTTTTACCCATTTGATCTCAGATTTTCAACAGCAAATTCCAAGAGATCCAGTAGGAGAAATCCATTACCATTTCTTCCAAGTACTTACCCATGCTCTTGTCTTCCATTTCAATGCATTTTTTGTCAAATTGCATGGTCAATTGAGTTTTCTAGGCCAAACTAAAAATGGATTTGCGGCCCACGCGGAAATCGAGGGTTTTTCCATGTATAGGGCTAAATATACACAGAAAATGCCCCCAAAACCGCGTACATACACGGCTGTTTGAAAAACAGTCGTGTATGGGGCCGCATATAATATTTTCAAGCAATCTCATGGGCAAATTTTTTAATTTCTTGTCCAGGATGGTCCTAGACTGGAGAGAGCGTGAACATGGTGAGGTAGAGGAGGCAATAAGGGCCAATCTAATGGCTCAACAAGCTCTACGTGCATGTGGACTATATAAGTTTTGGTGTCTTGGTGGCTTGAGGGCCAAACCAAGACTACTGCATATGCTAGTGGATTACTGGGATCCAAACTCTGAGTCCTTCCAAATAGATGGGATGTCCCTCACTATAGAGGTGGAGGACATATACTTCATTACTGGGCTTTCCCGCTGGGGGAGGTAGTGAACCTTCATTCTTGTGGTGGGACAGGAGGCGGCCTGACTATCGACCAGTACATTGCGGTGTACTTCTATCTAGAAATAGAGAAGGTGGGGAGTCAGGTCCCTACCAACGCTATACAGGTGCTAGGCCTAAAGGCCATATTATTGACATTGGGCAGGATAGCAGGCTTGGCATCACTCCATCAGGCCTCGCGGCCTCTGATGTTCTATGTAGTGGAGTGCATGAGACCCATGATTTATGACTTGGAGCACTACACTACTGAACAACATGAAACATCAGATCAGTGATTGTAAGGCAGGCAGACTACGGAACTTCGGGTTTAGCAGTATTTTTAGGACATTTTTCTTCGAGCGTGTTCCAGGATTGAGCCCCAGAGTTGACATTCCTCTTCATGGGGTTTGAGATCCAGCCCAATAGTGTTGGGCAGATGCTATGCGCAGACTAGGGGGTGGTAGGGTGGCCAACCCCTATCCAGCTGACTTCTTTCCATGGTGGCAAAAACAGATAGTTGCCATCGATGACTACCCCTATGCAGGGATATATTTTCGGGGGGACCCGAACATGCCACTACCACTAAGATCGGCATATGGCAAGATAGGTAACGAATCTCGACCCTCTCTTTTTTAATTTTTGAGTTATTTAATTTTTTTTGTGTTTTCTGATTATATGAAATCAAAAGACATATTTTTGCATGACAATACATAGTGACATCTACCATTTGTGGGCAGATGTGGGACCACGGCGGCCAAAAAGATTCCCTTGTCATAGACAGAAGGGAAGAGGATATGACATCACGGGTGTGGATGCGGAGCGGATGCTCCGAAGAATTCATACCAATTTTGTGAGGCTGACACACAGGGTTCCCATGGCGCAAGTCAAGGACTTGCCTGAGGCTATGCAGCGCCAGGTGGTGGGTGTACCATGAGCATGGGTGCAATTATTTCGATGGATAGCTAGATCCGTAGTGACCTTCCATGATCACAACCCTCCTCCCCCTCCACAGGATTAGATACCTGGGAGTCTATACATTTTGTACTACCATGTCTTATATGTTGGTGGCTCGAGAGCCCCAATTTTGTATCATGACACTATGTATTACCACATTTTGGATGTTATATAAAAAGTTTTATGGTGATCGGTTTATTTATTTACATGTGTAAAAATTGTGTTTGTGATGAATTTATTGTGAATGAAACAAATGCCAATCTAACACGTAGTTAGCATATGAGTCAGCAACTTGATTATTAATCCTTGGAATATGAATATATGTTATATTGTCAAATTATCGTTCTAATAATCTCACACGTAAGAATCTTCTTAATAATGTTGGATCTCTAATCATGGTACAAACCATTAATCTATGACACTGCTAACTCCAAATCAAGACGTACCTCAAGAGAGAGAACGCCATGTGAAATGGAATCCCGAAGAAGCTCAATAACGACACTATATTCAACAACATTGTTGGAATATGGCCGCAGACATACGCCTCCGGAAGACAGTACCTGACCCATAGGAGTATAAATCACCCAAGCAGTAGAGGTTGAGTGTTGAGTGTGATGGCTCGCACCATCCATGGATCCTATGTAGGTGGAAGATTCCATTGACATCTGCCAAAAGAAACGGAAACTAATCACAAACCTGATCACGATAAGAAAAAGACCTAACTATGCAAAATTGTACAATAATATACAATAACCAGCCTTGGCTGAAAATCATGCATAGTACTTCTTGAGATAGAGCCCATTTCTAGGCTCCACCAAGGCCGTCCTCTCATAATCCACTAACTCATAAGCACGCTTGTCTAACACATGTTTGACCACGTAAGGACCATGCCACATGGGATTAAGCTTTCCTGCCCCCAAGGGTTCTTTCGGTTGATCCCATAAAAGGACCAAGTCTCCCTCACTAAACCTCCTTGGATGGATAGACTTATTGTACTGGACCTTTACGTGACATTTATTTACTTCTAGAGCCACCATGGCATCCCGACGCTGCTCATCAAGTTGCTCAAGGTGGACCAAAAGCTCCTCCAATGGTGAAGTGTCTGGTAAGAGTTCTACAGCTATCTTTAAAGAAGGAATCTCACATTCAACCGGCAATATTTACTCCACTCCATGTACAAGTTGATATGGAGAAAAACCTGTGGCAGTCTTAACAGCGGTTCTATATGCCCACAAAGCAAGATATAACATGATGTGCCAATTATTGTTGCTTTGTGCGATGGTTCATTGGAGAATGGATTTGAGTGATTTATTCACTGCCTCTACCTGTCCATTCGCTTGAGGGTAGTAAGAGGAGGAATTCTCTTTCCTGTACCCTAACTTTGATACAAACACTTTCATCATACGATTCTGAAAGTGCAAGCCATGGTCAGTGACAAGCTCTTTCAGAATTTTGAACCAAGTAATAATTTGGTTTAACATGAATTGGGAAACTGTCTCACTGTCAGATTAACTGTAGGCATAGCCTCAGCCCATTTCATGAAGTAATCAAAAACCACTATGATATGATGATGCCCCCCAGCCAAAGCTGGGTTACAATCCATAAAATCAAGCCCCCACTTAGTGAAGGGACTGAAGGTGATAATGGGATGTAATGGGGCAGGTTTTGAGCGCATATTATGTGTGAACACCTGGCAAGGGTGGCACCTCTTAACCATATCTACACAATCCTTAAAGATCGACGACCATAAATAACCCGCTCTTAAGATCTTTTGAGCTGTAGAAAGCCCGGATAAATGACCACTGCATGCCCCTCCATGGCAATCATTCAGCACTACCTGAGCCTCTTCATGAGTTAAACAATGTCATAAAATGAATCTACCCCATGGCGGTACAAAGTGTTATCCACTATGAGGTAGTTCTTAGATACATGGCGTAATCGTCGTCGTTCATCTTGTGAGAGGTGAGTGGGGACCTTCAATGTTTGTAAATATATTATGATATCCCCATACCATGGGTCTAAAGTTGATATTAAGAAGATGTGTTCATCAACAAACGTATCTTCACAAACCAACTCCTCGGCCTCGCTTGGGAAATCTGATATAAGCTCTACAAAAATTAAATACTTCTTCAATTTTTCTGAAACAAATTCGAGATCAAATTCTTGTAGAATGACAATCCATTTATTATATTTTCCCCCAATCATCCTTCGAGTGAGGATGAATTGAAACAAATTGACATGGGATACAACCAAGGTCTGGCGAAGGAGAATATAATGTCTCAACCGATGAATCGCATGTACGGTAGCTAAATCAAGCTTCTCGACATGAGAACAACGAATATTTGTGTCAATAAGGTTTCAGCTCAGATAGTATATGACATGCTCTTGGAGCTCCTCATCCTCTTGAAGCAGCCAAATAAAGTAGAAAATCACAGCTATAGTTTGGGGGACTAATCACCAGGGCCGATGCTAGGGATTTCTTGAGTGCATCAAAGGACTCCTGGGCTTGCTCATCCCAACAAAAGGGAGTGTCCTTCTTCAAGAGACGCATGAAGCCTCTACTTAAATTGGAAAAATTGACCACAAATCTTCGTAAGAAGTTTGCCATGCCTTGCAAACATTGAAGATGGTGAATATTCTTCAGGGGAGACAAATGTACTATTGCCTCAACCTTCAAAGGGTCGACTCTTATACCCTCTTTAGAAACGATGAATATTAACAAACGACCTGACTTCACACAAAAGATGCACTTATGAGGATTTAATCTAACCAAATAATGCTGGCATCTTTTGAATACCAATCTCAAGTGATAGGGATGACGCATTCTCATATGAGAATGAGCAGCAAGGTCATCCAAAAATACTTTGATAATTGACTTGAGATGGTGGAATATCAAGGTCATTGCCCGCTAAAATGTAGCTCCGGTGTTTTTAAGGCCGAAAGGCATTTTTCGATATGCAAAAGTTCCCCAAGGGCAAATAAATGCAGTCTTATGTTGGTCCTCAAGTTTAATTTGTATCTAATTATACCCAGAAAAGCCGTCCATAAAGGAAAAAACCTCGCTACCCGCACACTCATCCAAAATCTAATCAATAAATGGTGTGGGGAAATTGTCCTTAGGACAGGCACGATTTAAATCGTGGAAATCCGTACATATGCGGATCGCTCACCGATTCTTATCCACCAGAAAGGGGTTTGACACCCACTCCGTCAAGGGAATGGGATAGATAAAACTGGATTTTAATAGTTTCTCTATCTCTGCCTTACGCATGTGCTTTCCTAGGATTCACCGCACACAAGCGTTGTCGAACGGGATTAGCATTGGGATAAGTCTTAATTTTGTGCTCGACAATACAAGGGTTGATACCTAGAATTTCATTGTAAGACCAAGCAAAGATATCACGGAATTCTTTAAATATCTTGGTGTATTCTTGAATCTCAGCATGGGAACATTCCACTCCAATATAAATATTCTCTAACCTGCCAGGATCGCAGGAGATATTGATAGGAATCGTTGAAGATATGTTCACCATGTTTCCATCAGCCATCTAACCAGGAGAGCTTAACGAAACCATAGTACTATCAACTCTCTCACTAAGAACCACTCTAAAGTCCTCACGCTCCAAGCGGTCAAGCTCGGGAAGAAAGTAAGATCCATGATGGAGTTCCTCCCATGGTGGCTCAACTCCCGACATAGCCTCAATAATCACTTCATCTGAAGGGAAAACCATATCAAGGTAGTCGTGCACATGAGAAGACTGCACTGCCCATGCTGGCAGCACATAAGGGTCCTCCTCTTCCATCTGTGAAGAGGAAGGACTAGGCTCTGCAACACACTTGACATTAGCTTGATAAGCTATTATAGTTGTAGGCAACGGCATGTCCATCACAATGGGTTCACTCGGAGTACTCGGTGTAGGAAGAATCCAAGGATCTTCCATATGACTCATGAAAAAAGACACTGATCTCATAGATTTCAAATCCTCACCGAAACTAGATCCTATCATAAGAATCAGTGCAAGACAACTAAAGCTTCCCATGAGGGATGGATACATGCCTACACCGACACTCCCAGTTGCTGGCTGAGAGTGTTCAATGATCGGGATCGAAGCTCCCAAAGATGTAGTAATAGGCGGATTTTTGAATGTTGTTTGATCAATCATGACTATCTTCCCATTATGTGGAAAGCATACAACGCAAAATAGGGAAGAAGCAATGTCTTGCATACTGTACATCTAATTCCTACCCAGCAAGAGATTGTAGTCAAGGGGCACATCAACCACCTTGACCTCTATCGTAATGGTATTCCCTCCCAAATGGACTTTAAGTGAAGGAAGGATGCCGTGCGGCCTAAATGATCTCCCATCGAACGCAGTTAACATGGTCACTAATTTAGATAGCTCAGGGGAACCTAAACCCTTCCAACATGATAAAGACATCACAGAAGCAGCAGCACCTTCGTCAATCACAGTGTGCTTGATGATCATATTAAGAAATTCTACGTGCATCAAAAGAGATACATAGTAATACAAGCGAGGCTAAAGTCCTACGGTGTCAAATTTAATCACGGAGGAAGAATCATCATCATTCACACCAAGGGCAGAAAGCAACACCTTCCTTTGCGAGGGACAATTCTTAAGCACTTCCAATGTAGACATCACACAAGGACTGTGACCCAAATCCTCAACAACTGAATAGTTCTAGGCGGCTCGGGCATTAGGATTGTGCCCTGAATGCTTAAGGACTCCCTTAGGAATGTGAGGTGCAGATTCAGGTTTATCCATATGTTTCTCAATACGCAAAGGGGACCTTGGTGGATTAGGTTCCTTTCCTGGGCTGGGTTGTGACGAACCATAGTCTTTCGAATGGGTCACAACTTTTGCAGCACATACCATGTTAATGCAACCATGACCACTACCCTCCGGTGGATCTTTATCACCACCAGACTGGTCATGGATCCTTGAGTTCATATTTTGATTGTGAGGTAAAGGGTTAGTTAGCATAGCTGGGCCCTGTGCCAAGAATCTCGAGGCTTCATCAATACGAGGCACAAGTAAGTGAGGTGATCGTCCTTACATAACTTGCAAGGGAACTTAACCTTACATTTAGCTTGCTTGTCCCCCCCAGCATTACGACCATTCTTGTCATTACTATTAGCATTCTCATTCTTATTCCCACCCTTACGATTATTCTTACCCTTCTTTCTATTCCATCCGGGCTGCTGGTTACCCTTCTAGTCTGACGATTACACTAAAAGTACACTCGCCATTTGGGCGAATTGAGATGAAGTCGTAGCTTGTCCCAAACAAGATTGGTTGATTGAAAATTGACTCACTTGTTTTGCAACTGAATCCACAGGTTTCACACTTGCACAACCCACAATGCCATCGGCATGTGGTCCAGGTTTGACTTTGGGGTCGAAACTAGAACGTGGAGCATTAGGAATAATCTCATATAACAAACCAAACTGAGCATAAATCAAGTCCAGTTCCTGCACCCTAAAAATCACATGTTCCTCATTCTACACTCCGAATGTAGAAACATCCTTTGCTATATATGGAAATAATGACTTAAGAAACCATTCGAGGAGGAATTACGGTGGTATAAAGGATTTAATTAACCTCTTCTGTCTACGCCACTCTTGGATATGATCCAAGATATGTGTGGCTTTATCCTGTCGAAATGTTGACAAGAGTTCAATATAAACATCATAACGCACTGGTAGCTGTAAGTGGTTAATAAAAGTCATCTCTAGATTGTCGAACAAAGCGAATGCCCCCCTAGGTAGCTCTATATACCATTTCACGGCAGGCCCTGTAAGGGTGCGTTGAAATAGCCTTAAATGGATGGAGTCCTGGTGTAAGGAATTCGAAGAGCACCGTAGGTGAAAGGTCGTAACATGTTCGCTCGGATCCTCTCTCAGTTTTCCCTCAAACTTAGGTATGTATGAGGGAAGCTTAATAGAGACAGCCGGCCAAGCTGAGTCATGAGATACAAGCTCGTTTTTCAATCTCAACAAGTCAGGAAGATTCAGTGTCACGAGGAAAGGGAGCCTAGGATGATGAGGTTGATGGACCGCTCCCTGATTCACATAGGTCTAATTACCACCATGTCCTTGTCCATAGCTCCCTCCTCCCTTTTGACCCATATAGGGTGTCATGGAAGCACCATAGTGTGGTGGACCTTGACTATTAGGAGCCACAAATCCGTAGTTCGGAGAATAAACAGGTTGTTGATACCCGCCCCCATAAGGTGAAGAACCCTGTCCATACTGCATCCCATAATAGGGTCCATAAGTCATCGCATGAGATGTTCCATGAGACACTCTGTAAGTAGGAACATACGCTCTGGAAGTAGGAATATACATTCCAGAAGTAGGAATGTGACCTCTAGAAGTATGAGCATGACCTCCCGAAACAATGGGTGGTACATGAATCTGAGACACAACCGATCTAGTAACTGCAGTACGGACATAACTTGTAGCAACGTTTCGGCCTGAAGGACCACGTGAATAAGGTGGAGGGTCAATATTTGAAGAACTAGGGACAGAGGATGGAGGGATCTGTGTGATTATATACGTACTATTCCCTATAGTCACTCGTCTCAGATCTAGTATCCTAATAGGATCACTAACCCTAGATCTAGGAGGAATATGTGATCTAACGTCCACCACTGGGATGGAAGGTGCAATGTAACTAGTGATCCCAAACCTCTCCACATGGTAAGGAATGAGAGTGTCCCCAGGCATAGTGTTAGGCTCGAAATCAGATTCGACATGAAATGCCAAATCATGTGTGGGAAAACTAGACATACCATAACTAGTGCTTGTGGGTTCAAAATGAGTCTCTGCATCCTCCAGCATTCCATACCGGTAATGCGTCAATGGAAATCAACCCTAGAGTGAGTAGGTCTATCATGAAAGGTTCCTATCTCAGAAATCACAGGCCCTAACTCAACCAAGTCAGGTGAAGGATCATAAGTAGGAGTAAACTCCCCATAGTCTACACGAATGGGAGAAGGTGGTTCAGGAATACCTTCTATATGGTCTCCCATGGTGTTATACACCAGAATGGCACCTCTCCGTCTAAGTGCCGACTTTCCTCATGTTGGCACACAAAAGGACATCTATGGATTGAGGTTTGCCCAGAACACTATAGCTTGGCTTATTATGAAATACATTCTGCCTCTATCCAGCTAGTTACTTTGCCATGTTTACCATGTTAGGATGTATTTGCGACTATCTTCTTGTACAACTGGCGAGTCATTTGTGAGTATCCTTTGTAGGAAATCATGAATCTATGTATTTGCGGGTTTCCCTTATACATAGTCGCAAATCATTCGCGGGTTGCTCTACTACACACCCACGAATGTGTCTCTTAGCATTTAAATATTAAAACACGCGTTATTTGGAGATTAGCTAAGTCATTTAACTTAATTTCCTTAACTGCTGTAACCTATTCAACCTGCGAAACTACCTTATTTCACCCATATAAATAGAGGTAGGAAAGGCAATGGGAGGGGACTTGAATTTTTGCATTGTTATGTTGGAGGAATTGGGACTCTCTTTTCCCACACCTTTTCCCTAGAGGTCTTCCCCTTGTGTTGCAGAGCTTGGAGGTTGAGTTCTTTGGAGAAGAGAAGCAGCAGAACCAGATCAAGGTTTCGTGAGGTGCCAAACTTGAAGAGAAGGTATACTTGTACTTGTTTTCAAGATTAATAAAGATGTGATTTCCTTCTTCTTCCAAAATCATTGTTCAATGTGTGATTGAATCTCTATTTGTGACCATATGATGATGTTATTTCAGATTATTATTTCAGATTTATTTGATTATCATTTCTTTATATGTGGTCATATTGGTTTGAGGAAGGTATAACTTGATTTGCAGGTCTCTTGGAGCGAGAGGAGCGAGAAGAGGATTGAAGAGAAAGCTTGGACCCGCCTTCAGTTAGTCAGGTGTGGACCTTTCTTATCTCTGAAGCTTGCTTATATATGCTTGCTGAACATTGTGCATCTATCTTTCAACCCCAGTACGTTGATGGCCTCTTAAACCCTAGCCATAGGATACTTTCCTTTACAACAGAATTGGCGACTCCGCTGGGGAGAGCCTTGTCTATTTGGGGTTTCTCTTGATTTCTTTCAGTCTGTTGCATTCTTTCAGGTCCTTCTTTCCACTTGGGAACACCTTATAAGTCTGATAGCACAACTTCCCCTGCCTCCTTAAGGCAGTTTGTTGATCTTTTTTGGGATTTTTCTCCCTATTCGCGAGTTGCTCTTCTGAACAGTCGCGAATACAAGCTTGCATTGGTGGGTTTCTGCACTGAACAGTCGCGAGTCATTCACAATTTGCGCTTATAGACAGTCGTGAATATACCTGGAAGTTAGGATTTTTTAAGTCAAGTTTTTTGCTTGTTCCCTTCTTTTGGATAATCCCTATTTGTGAGTGGATGTTCTTTATGAATGTTGTAGCTTGTATGAAGACCTTTGCTAATCACACTTTTTGCTTTTTTGAAAGCCTTGGTTGTTCTTTATTTATGTGGTAAGCCCCTTTTTATAAGCTTTAGGATTTGTTCTTTGCTCTTGCCCCCTGCCGCCTTTGCTTGATTTGATATTTTTTGGCTTATGTTTCTGATCAGCCTCTGTTAGTGGCCTTTGTTTGATTTCAGAAGTTTGTTGGTGTTGGTTTCCTTCTCCTTTTGTTTGTTAACTTCACCTTGCCAAAATTGTTGACTTTCCTCTTATGCAAGCCTTCCTTCCAAGTAGAGTTTATGCTGACTTTAGTTCGGTCTAAACTTTGTTGGGTGGTTGTATAGCAGAGATCCTTTTGCTTTGTTCTTGTTATATGCATACTTTTCTTTGTAGGTAGTTTTCTTTTCCATTTATAAAAGAAAATTAAAAAGAACATTTACTAGTTTATGCTGCTTGCCCCCCACCTCCTTCTTTGGTTTGACCTTGTTGGACAAGGTACTGAGTAGCCTTTGTTTGTAGGTTTAGATTGATACTTGGGAATTCTTGGCCTTTGTTTATGTCAGTATTTATGCTCAGTCTTTTCATTCTAAAGTTGTTGGCTTGTTTACCTTTGTGATCCTTCCTTTCAAGAGAGGTCTATATTCAACTTTAGGGAAACCTAGGGTTTGTTTTGGGGTGCAAAGTACTTGTCTATCTCCTTTGCTTTCAGTACTTGTTTGCATTAGTTTATAGGCTGATTTTTCTTTTGCATTTTATAAAAGAAAAAGACAAGAACATGTGGTTGCTTTATATGCATGTAGATTAGGTTTTTAGTCTATAGTGCATAGCATATCATTGTTTTTTGGAAAAATTAAAAAATATAAAAAGAATTTGTTCTTTTTTGGCTTTCAAGTTTTCTATTGGAAAATATAAAGAGAATAGTTTTTGCTTTTTGCATTTTATTTCTCTTTGCTTAAGTCATTTTGTTTCAATTTTTGAGTCAAAACACCACATAAGTTTCATGCCATTTACCCTCTGACTAAGAATAGCCCTTAAAATAAACGATATAATTTAAAATTTACTAGTAAGTTTTATTTTATAGGGTCATACACGAACTAGCTTAGGCTATACTTGTGGGATAAGGAGTTTTAACTCCCCACAAGTGTTAAATTCAGATGTAGTTGGCCTATCACTAGGTAAATCCTTTTCTACATTGATTGTTTCTGGGAAGCTCCTCTCAAATGGGAGTTAAGCACTAGGCCACGTGGAGGCTTGGACAGAGGAGATAACCCTCCAAATCCTTGTCAAAACGTAACTCAGGACTTTTACACATCTGGGGATTCTGTCCTAGACAGAGTTTTGGGATTAGCTACCCTGCCCATGCATACGAGTTCGGCTGACGACTGTCCCCCCAGACTGTCAATTTAGTTAAGGTAGCCTCTAGTCTCTTTGACATCTAGGGTTCATACATAGGTACACCGGAAGGTTATTTCTGGTTGACCTTGGACGGGCTTGAAAGGTAACCCTTGTTGAAAGTGCAGGAGGGTGGTGGGTGATTCCTCCACTTGTGCCTGAGAACCACCTCAAGGACGCCAAGTAATCATTCATCCGCTTTCTTCTGGAAAGTATATCTTATACCTGTTTGTCTGTTTGGCTTTAGGAATTTTTAGTGAGTGCTGTGTGGTTTGTCTGTACTTAGTGTGCCTTTAGGTGTATGCTTTGTAATTTTGGTTGCTTATCAACCTCAGACCTTGTCTCTTGTTTTGAAACTATGGCTAGCACCCCTTTGAACACCAACCAAGAGATCCCAATGCCAGGAACTCCTTGTGCTATTCCTCTCACAGGGAATGTTCGTGTTCCCTTGATGGCCACCCTGAATCTTCCTGGATTCACCCTAGGGATACCAGTGTGGTTGTTTTCCACTCCAACTGTCCTAAATGCTCTTGATGCTTCCCAAGTAAGCTCCTTATATCAAGGGCATCAAAACACTGCTACACCTTGTTGCTAGGGTTTTACCCCTAGCGTGTGCGAACGAGCACCTACTAAGGAATATTGATTCTTTAGTAGCAGTTCAATGATTTATGAATTAAATAATGTTTAAACGGAAATAAAAGCTAATCTTAAACATTCATGGAGCAATACAGTAAAACAGTAAATAACATAAAGCAATAATGGTAAAAGTGAATATTGATCTTTATTGATGTTACCTCCGATGAGGAGGTTGATGGAGTCCGTTGCGTTGGTCCGATGTCGGTGGCTTCGAGCTCCAAGCTACTTCTTCTCCTTCTCCGATGGTGGAAATGGGCCAAAAAGAATTCTCAATGGTGAAAATAGCTTAATGATAAGCTAGGGTTTCAGGAACAATTTCGGTAGAGGCAGGATGCTTATGATAGTGGATATCGAATAATGGGTCTCCATCACTTATTTATAAAACCATGTGGTTTAGGTCAGCTTTTTAGGGTTTTAGCTGTT
>LPNX010812071.1:54936-81380 GCA_001517045.1 Pseudotsuga menziesii
TTAACCAGGCTAGGTCAGGTAGGTTGAGGCTAGCCATGTATGGAAAACTGGATGAAGGGTGTGGCATGGTAGTGGGTTGGACCATGTTGGGGCCCATGCCCCCAGGTGGAGGGGTCATGTGAGGGAGGTTACCCCCAAGTGGGGGAACTATGGTGGCATGAGAAGGTCCTGCGCCACCAAGGGCGGTAGGAGTTACTAATGGAGTGGGTATGGGTATTCCTGCCGTGGGAATAGGTACGGTGAGGGGAATGGTAGACGGGCCTCCTGTGGAGGGCATACCCATGATGGGTATGGTAACTGGTATAGGGGCGGATGTACCGCCGGTGGTCCCTGTAATGAAGGGATTAGGATTCATGCCAGCCATGGGGCTAGTGGGGACAGTGTAAAGAGTGTTCTTGGAATCTGGTGACGGAGTCCTGTGTCGCTGACGAGTGGAGTCGAGTGACAAGGCTCGAGATCTACGGTGATGACGGGTGGTGTCAAGTGAACCCTGCTGTGGGGGCTCGCCTTTGAGGCGACGAGAATGTCTCGGAGAGTCAATGGTGACAAGTGGTTTCAAATATGTGGGTTGTGGTGTCGAAAAAACAACTCAAAAACCCTAATGCAACCGTGTGTGCAGAAGGAGAGCTCGAAAAATGAGGCACTTAGGCCAAAAAACAACTCAAAACACCTAGTGTAACTGCGTGCTACAATAGGCGGAGTGCCAACAAAGTGGTCAAAATACCAATAAGCAGTCGGTTTCCTAAAAAAGAAAAATCGGTGGACTCACTAGACCCAGAGGAGGTAAGGGAGCATGCAAACACCTAACTAATAGTATTATGACTCAACTAAGTATATCCTCTGCAAGGTGATGAAATCCAAGTCAGACAATATAAATAGGAAAGTCAAATGGCTAAAGTATCCCCCTACCGGGAGGGACACTGGGTACACAAACCTAGAAGTATAGCAACTAAGATACCCCGTTCATGACACGTCCAAAAAGGTAAATCTGCCACTTGGTCCTTTAACCGCAATATTCCCTATACAGGGATATTCCGAGAACTACGAAAGGTAGCCCTTCAGTTACTGAATGGATTTTGGTATTCCACTCAGACCTCCGGAACCAATCTCACGACTTCAACCCTCCTAAGGGAGAGGCCTTTTGGTAATCTGGTTGTGACCGTGTCAAAAAATACTAGGGGATTTTGGTACCCTAATGGACAACAACTATGTCTCACGTGTAAATAACCGAGGGGTGTTATTGGAAGCCTATCCCCCCGATCCTACCTAACTACAAAATTCTTTTGTGTTCCTCAAATGAGGTTATAGTGTTGGTTGAGTTAAGTAGATTTTAGCTCTCACTTGAATTAGGGGACAGATTGTGTGCTTGTGAGGTTATGAAATTATGAATCAATAACAATAATAATGTATAAAAAACTTTAAACAATTTTTTCATGCGAATTTTTTCTGAAATAAACAATGCTAAAAACTTTTAAACAATTCTGTAAACAAGGGGAAGAGATGGCTGTAGGGCTGCAAGTGGAACAGGTGGCTAAGCAAGTGCAGAACAATGGACGCAAAGTGGCTGGCTTTCGACGCAGAAACGAGGGAAAAAAATAGTTCGCGGACCGCGGGTATGGGGCGGACTCGCGCGGTCGGACCGCGGGTTGGAAGGCAACAGTCGCACGCAGATCACGAGTTTTTTAGCTACAGTGGCGGTCGGACTACGGGTTTGGAGTGAATAGGCGCGGTCGGGACGTGGTTTTCCGGCTAAACAGCTGCGGTCGGGGCACGGGTTTGAGCTGAAAAAGCGCGGTTGGGGCGCAACTGGGAAAGTTCAAAGACGCGTCCAGGACGCAGGAAAGTAGCCGACAGCGGTGGGCTGGTCACAGGTTAGGGCCGGAAATGCGCGGTCAGGCCGCGACTGCGGAAGAAAAAAGTGCGGTTTCCGGCGGCCAAAAACGACAGTCGAAAGTACAGTACGGAAAAATTAAATTAAAAAAGACAACGGAGTCTCCAAAACTGTTGCTAGGGTTTTACCCCTAGCGTGTGCGAATGAGCACCTACTAAGGAATATTGATTCTTTAGTAGCAGTTCAATGATTTATGAATTAAATAATATTTAAACGGAAATAAAAGCTAATCTTAAACATTCATGGAGCAATACAGTAAAACAGTAAATAACATAAAGCAATAATGGTAAAAGTGAATATTGATCTTTATTGATGTTATTTCTGATGAGGAGGTTGATGGAGTCCGTTGCGTTGGTCCGATGTCGGTGGCTTCGAGCTCCAAGCTGCTTCTTCTCCTTCTCCGATGGTGGAAATGGGCCAAAAAGAATTCTCAATGGTGAAAATAGCTTAATGATAAGCTAGGGTTTCAGGAACAATTTCGGCAGAGGCAGGATGCTTATGATAGTGGATATGGAATAATGGGTCTCCATCACTCATTTATAAAACCATGTGGTTTAGGTCAGCTTTTTAGGGTTTTAGCTGTTTAGGGTTTCAGCTATTTAGGGTTTCTTCTTTTTTACTCATTATTTTGTATTTTTTATTCCTTTTTGGATATTTTTGGAGGAAAAAAGGATTTTATAGCCTTTTGGAGGCATTTTAAGCTTTTCGGTGACCTTTTAGATGGTTTTATGGGTTTTTTGATGGAGATATGGTAGGAAAGTGGACAAATGAGCCATGTAATGGGGTAGATGAGGTAGTTAACCATTTTTGGGTGTTAACACCCCTTCACCTGTAGTTAGTTCTCCTCCTCCTTCTACCTCATGCGGTGAAAGTACTGATACTAGTAACCGGCAGTCTAAAAGGAGTAAAAGAAGGAGAAATAGGAAGAAAGCACATAAGCAAGGGGGCACTCGTTCAACCTATGCAATTCAAGTTGAACCTCACCGCCCAGCCTCTATTGTTCATGCTGGGGGCACTCATCCAACCTCTGTTGTTCATGTTGGATCTAAGCACTCAACCTCTGGTGTTCAACCTGAGTGCATCCGTTCAACCGCTGGTTTTCAAGTTGAACCATCCTGTCCAACCTCTGCAAGTCATGTTGGATCTATCCATCCAGTCTCTGGTGTTCACACTGGTAATATCCTTCCCACCTTTCAAGGTCATGTCGGATCCAGTCACTCAGCCTCTGGTGTTTACACTGAGTGCACTCGTTCAACCTCTGGTTTTCAAGTTGAATCTCCCCATCCAACCTCTGTTGTTCAAGTTGGATCCAGTCACTCAACCTCTGGTGTTCATGCTAAGTGCACTCGTTCAACCTCTAGTTTTCAAGTTGAACCTCCCCATCCAACCTCTGCTGTTCATGTTGGATCCGTCCACCCAGTCTCTGTTGTTCACGCTGGGAGCACACACTCAACTGCTGAAAATCATGTTGATCCTAACCATTCAACCTCTGTAGTTCATGTTGATGGTTCCCGTCCAACCTCTACAAGTCAAGTTGGACCCAGTATCTCAACCTCTGCAGGTCATGCTGGGGGCAGTATTTCAGCCTCTGTGGCTCAAGCTAAAGATAACCCGTCAACCACTGTGAGTCATGTTGACACTGTTGACAAGTCTACCCGTTCGAAACACAAGCCCAAGTTCCCTTGTAATATTTGTGAAGTAGACCACCTTACTTATAAATTCCCTTCTATCCTGGAAATGTGAAGAGTTTGGTTTAATGGTCATCTCGTTTTTGAACATTCTGGAGTCTCTTAACAACCAACCTCTCTTAGTGAGGTTGGACCCAGTCATTTGGCCTCTGTTGTTCATGCTGGGGGCAAACTCTTAGCCTCTGCCGGTCATACTAAGAGCAAACAGTCATCCGCTGCTAGTCATGTTGACACCGTTGAAAACTGGTCATGCGAAGCATCATCTTAAGTTCCCTTGTGTGCTATGCAAGGGAGATCACCTTACTCATCTGTGCCCTACTATCGCAGAGGTTCGAAGAGTGTGGTCCAAGACTCATGGATTTTCTTCTCAGGAACACCCTATAGTTTCTCAACAGCCTATTCAACCTTTGGTTGATCAAGTGGTCGAACAAATCTCATATTTGGTTGATCCCACTCTTCTTTCGGAGAGTGATCCTCACGTGATTGAACCAATGTCATCTTTGGTCAATCCCACTCTCCCTTTGGAGAGTGAATTTCATGAAGTGGTTGAATCGATCCCAGTATCGATCAATCCCACTCTTCCTTTGGAGAGTGAAGTGTCTACTAGTCACATTTTCTTCACTGCCAGTTCAGAACTTACTGAACAAGGGGGCACTGAACTTGCCTCATATCAACCCCCACCAGGCCCTCAGATTGCTTCCTTTGATTGGGATATCCTAATTGAGCCGCACCTTCCTTCCAATGCACCTTTCCAGATAAAGGTCAAATTTGAACCCTATACGATTGCTCGTTGTATTGTTGATGAACGAGCCTCAGTTAGTATTTTGTCTGCTCGTGCTTGGCAAGGTATGGGATCTCCCAGCCTTGTGTCGACTGCTAGTCAGTTACTGGTGTTTGATAGAATAACTTGTGTAGCCTTGGGAATTCTTGCTCAAACACCTGTTACTTTGGGTGGGAAGACTGCCTTAGTTGACTTCATGGTGATAGAAGACCCCTTGGACTTTAATATGCTCCTTGGACATGATTATGTCTATGCCATGCAAGCTGTGGTGTCAACATTATTTCGTGTGATGTACTTTAATCATGGTGAAGAAATTGTCACTATCGATCAGTTGGATTTTCTTGATCCGTCTCCTGACCCGACTAGAGACCAAGTCTTTCCTTTATTGATTCCCAGTGTTTCTATAGACATCACCCCACCACAGGTGAACTATGTGGCCTCTTGTCCTTTGTGTTCAATTGCTATTGAGAAGCAGCCTTTGTTTTCATGCTTACCTTCTTGGGACTTGGTCCCAATAGTTGAACAGGTGAGTCATCCTATACAAACTGTAGAGCCTTCTCTCCACATGTGTCCTATCTCAGATGATTTTCTTCCTTTCGATGAAGTCTTCCTAGAATCTTTGATACAGTCTGACCTTCTTTTGGATGTTGGTTCAGTTGTGACTAAGTCTAGCCCTGATTTTCCTAGTAATCCTGACTTTTCTTCTTATGTTGGTCTTGTTGAGTCTTTTGACTCTTCCTTTGAACCGCAAACCAGTGATCCTGCTGAGTTTGATTTTTCTTATGAATTTTTTGACTCCTTGAATATTGAGTTTGTTTCTGCAAATTCTATCTCCCGTGATGATTTTTGCTCTCCTTCTAAGGTTGATCTTATTGATTGTAAACCCTCGAGCCTTGGTTCTATAGAATCTTCTTCGGTTGATTCTGCCTTGACTTTACCTTTTGTAGAAGATAGCAAAGTCACATGTGTTTCTTCTAAAGTGACCCGCATCGGATCGTTTCTTCTGAATCTGATTTTGATGTTGTTGTTTCTTGGAGACAGGATTTGTAGTTGGATTCACAACTGTTTACTGGCCTCACCTTGTGCTTCAAGTTTTAATTGCATTTGCATGTGCCCTGCTTGCGCTTTTGAGCCTGATGCCGGCTTCCACGCTTTTAGCTCGTTGTATAAGCCCTCATCTTTGTTCTCATCACCGCTCAGCCTTGTCTCATTTTTCCTTTGTAACTTGACACCCTTTACCTTGAGGAGACGTTCCCCGAGTGTCCTTATCTCGCTCACTTTCCTTGCATTATGCATAGCTTTGTTCCTTACGCTTGGAACTAGTTTTGCCTGTCTATGACACTCGTCTCCTCGCATTTAGAGAATTCTTTCTGCTCTCCTTCGAGCTCGTTAAAAATAGTAAGGAGGCCGCGAGTTGACTTTTCTGGACTTGTGAAAACTTCACGGGAAATATTATGAGTTTCTTTAGGCCCAAGTCTGACTCCTTAAAATAGACTTGACTGCCGAGTAAACTTGTCCATTCAGGCTCGTTAAGAATATGTGAATGGGCATCCACATTGGTGGTAGGTTATCTCTTTCTCAGACCATGTGGAATAATACAAGAAAGGATCCCTCTCTTTTCTACTGAATTGAGAAGAGTATTCTCAGGCATAGGTTCATCTCTTTTCCGGACCCGAGGGACTAAATTTACGGAAAAGGAACCCTCGGTATGAGCTTAGTTTTCTCTTTTTCATGCTTTGGACCAAAACATGAAAAAGATTCCGAGTGTACTTTATGTCTTTGTCATGCTCGTTAAACCCTAAAGAACAAAGCATCGAGTTTATTGTTGTAAGCCCCATTTCTCGTAATCAAATGGATCTTTCTGAGTGATCTTGCCTTCCTTCACACTCGTAAAACTGAGGCTATATGCTGCTGTTGAAGGAGCGTTGGATAGGTGGTAATTTAACCTTTTTCGGACCTTCCTGACTAAGTACGAAAAAGGTGCTCCTTTTCTTCTTCGGAAGTTAAGAGAGTTCTTCTTTGGTTTGTTTTATACTTTTTCGGCCTCAGGAGACTAAATTGTACGAAAAAGGACTCCCCTGGAGTCTTCTTTGGAGTTTTCAGACTCTCTAAACTATGAAAACACCGTCGAGCATGTACTAGTTCGGGCTCGTAAAATCCACGAATCAGTGCCTTATCAAGCATTCTTCTTTCTTTTCTTTGAGCTTGTCAAAAAATGAAGATGGTCCCGAGTTTGCTTTCTTGGACTCGTTAAACCTTTACAAGAAAGAGGGGAAGGGGAAGGTTTATTTCCATGTCTTTTTACATCATGGCAGCAAGTCTTGTTTTCTTGAACAAAGCACCAGTTTTGAGTCTCTCAACAGTTGGGTCCTAGTATTTTGACCTTATCCTGATTCAGAGTTTCTTACTCCTCCCGTTGGTCTTTTTTCCAATTATATGGGGAATCTGTCAATGTCTCCTACATTGTAGATTTGTTTCGTTGGTCCTTTTTGTGTCAAAATCTACCTAAGTCACTTTTGTGTCATGCTCACTGTTCAAGGATTAAACCTTTGTCGGCCATTCTGCAGTTGCCTTGACCTTTTGTGTCGGCCATTCCCTGGTATCCGTTCATTACATCATGTCTTCAGCGGTCCTTTCTGTAAAATTCAGTACCGATTCCAGATCCAATTAGTCTTTGACTTACCTCGTGTTGGATGATGAAGGATGCCTTAATGCCTTCCTTCCATCAGATCTCTTCCTATCGACTGCAACACATCTTGCTCTGGGGACGAGATTTAGAGTTTTATGACAGTACCTTGGGAATTGTTGTCCTCAATGGCAATTTACCTCGCTATTGGGTAGTGGGGATACCTTAATGTCTCCTACTCGATGGATTCTTCAAGTGTTCGACTTCAAGTCCTTGTAATCACACTTGTTAGAATGTACTAGGTACCTTGGGGACCATTTTCATTAATGGTGGTTTCCCTTGCGTTTGTTAACGGTTCTCATTATTGACCGGTAATCAAACGGTTTCCTCCATGTTCGACTTCAGCTCTTTTATTCGCATGGTTAGGATTCGTACCTTTTTTGGGCGGTTTGGATTGAAGACCTTGGGGCCGACAGTAGCATTGTCATCTTTTGCTATTGCCCAAGTTGCGCAAGACCTTGTTATACTTTATATGACATTTTGTTGAGACATAGATCCACCTTGTATTTTTGTGGCTATGATTGATTGTTGAGTATGGATCCACCTTGTTCATTTGTGGTCATGAATTCTTTAGATTTGATATGGCACCTTTTTGCATGTTGAGCGCCCATGATAGTATCATCAGTTGGATCTGCCTGTATCTTTATGGCTATGTTTTGTATATGGACGTGTATGTCCTAGAGATCAGTTATTCTGACATTTATCTCTCTTACAGGTACCTTCACTCGAGCCTTTTGATCTTGGATTCTCTGCTCTCTCCATACTCAGTTTTTTCCTTTATAATGTATTTAGGCTATCGTCTTCCCCTCTAACCTCACACATTAGGGGGAATCTATTATACACCAGAATGGCACCTCTCCGTCCCAGTGCCGACTTTCCTCATGTTGGCACACAAAAGGACATCTATGGATTGAGTTTTGCCCAGAACACTATAGCTTGGCTTATTATGAAATACATTCTGCCTCTATCTAGCTAGTTACTTTGCCATGTTTGCCATGTTAGGATGTATTCGTGACTATCTTCTTGTACAACTCACGAGTCATTCGCGACTCTCCTTTGTAGAAAGTCGCAAATCTATGTATTCGCGGGTTGCCCTTATTCATAGTCGCGAATCATTCGTGGGTTGCTCTACTACACACCCGCGAATGTGTCTCTTAGCATTTAAATATTAAAACACGCGTTATTTGGAGATTAGTTAAGTCATTTAACTTAATTTCCTTAACTGTTGTAACCTCTTCAACCTGCGAAACTACCTTATTTCACCCATATAAATAGAGGTAGGAAAGGCCATGGGAGGGGACTTGAATTTCTGCATTGTTATGCTGGAGGAATTGGGACTCTCTTTGCCCACACCTTTGCCCTGGAGGTCTTCCCCTTATGTTGTAGAGCTTGGAGGTTGAGTTCTTTGGAGAAGAGAGGTAGCAGAACCAGATCAAGTTTTCGTGAGGTGCCAAACTTGAAGAGAAGGTATACTTGTACTTGGTTTCAATATTAATAAAGATGTGATGTCCTTCTTCTTCCCAAATCATTGTTCAATGTGTGATTGAATATTTGTTTATGACCATATGATGATGTTATTTCAGATTATTATTTCAGATTTATTTGATTATCATTTCTTTATATGTGGTCATATTGGTTTGAGGAAGGTATAACTTATTTTGCAGGTCTCTTGGAGCGAGAGGAGCGAGAAGAGGATTGAAGAGAAAGCTTGGACCAGCCTTCAGTTAGTCAGGTGTGGACCTTTCTTATCTCTAAATCTTGCTTATATATGCTTGCTGAACATTTTGCATCTCTCTTTCAACCCCAGTAAGTTGATGGCCTCTTAAACCCTAGCCATAGGATACTTTCCTTTAGAACACATGGTGTGTGAATCAATGTGCGAAATAGTCCGCCTGGACCGTCTAGGTCTCTCTCCCAAAGGAGGAGGAGATGTAGAAGGTGGAATTCCTGCTAAATGACAAGAACAACGAGGAGCCATACCTGAATCCACAATGACTCAAAAATAGAAAAGACTCTCTATTTATGCAAACCCTAGGCAAGCTATCGTGCACAGAGCAATCACTAACAAAATCTAAAGCCAAATGCAAGCAATCAAGGGCATGATAAGTGAGCTCCCGAATGAAGCAGTTATGTCTCGCCTAGGAGAGGCTTGAGACTCCCATACACAACAAGCGAAGGTACGTAACCAATTATTGTGGCCCTGAGCTTCAACCCGTAAAGCGACTGTGCTGTCTGACCACAACCTGGCCAGGAAACCCACAGAATAACCCCTACAAAGTACCCCCTTGATATCCTAAGTAAGGCCACTAAGGTCACCTCAATATAATAAATGCTCAGGCAGAAATTCGCAATCAAGATTGACCGTATGGGCAGGGTAGCAAAGCTCGAAACTCTCAAAAGAGTTCCCAGATACAAATACAATCCTGGAAATATCTCCGGTGCTACTCAGTTATGACTAGGGGTCATCCCAATCAATAATCTCTCACATTGCCTCATGCTTAACTCCATTTTGAGAGGAGGATCCTAAGAAACACTGGTTATACCAAGGATTTCACACACTCACCTAGACAGACACATACATGTTGTTGTTTAGTGGTCTTGGAGAATTTACTCACAATGATCTATTCCAAGACCCTGAAAGCTAATCTTGTTGGTGCACCCTATAAAAGAAAAGAGTGTAGTTCATTTTAATTAATCATTGATTTTAATTGGATTTATTACTCAAAAGAGGGATATGGTCATGCAACTAATGGTGTTATGACACAACATGAAGTAAAAAGCACACCTAACAATCAATGCAAATGCATTATGTCCATGAAAACAGGGTATGCTACTATGTGAAATGCACAATTTTTCTTCAAATGATGAATGCAAGCTTTCCTATATGAAATCCTAACTAATACTCCAAAGCAAATCTAGTGCAAGTACAATTCAAAATGTAAAATGTAATGCATGATGATAAACAAATATTTTTTGTATTTTTTGAAATAAAATGAGATATAAAAAGCAAAAGAATGATTCTACAACCCCTAGACTCTGCAAGCACACTCAAACAACACTCAAGCAAAGCACTAAGGTAAAATAAATATAATTCACTAATCCCAAACAAAAAATCGAAAATGCCATGACAAAAACCTTCTTAAAAAAAATTTAGCCGAAAAAAAACGTCTCTGGTCAGAAATAGAGGTATAAACAGACTCAGGCAGTGTCAAAGGAGACTCATCAATCATCAAACTTCACCCAACAACCATTTAACTTCCACTAAAAGGAAAAACTAAGGGCATACATGACTGTTCGCAATAAACCCACGTGTATACGTGGAAATAGCAGAGAAACCGGCGTGTATATGTGATTGTGAGTTAAAAACTCGCGTACAGGAAGAAAGGTGCATAAAAATCAAGGAAAACAAACAAGCTGAGACAAACTTCACACAAATCAGACACTACCAAGAAAACATGCCCCCAGACCCGACACAGAAGCAAGAGAGAAAGAGCAATTCAAATTCAGTGAATGCCGATAGAACAACCCCCAAAGGATAACTACTAGGAAATCCCCTGTGGAGTTGCCAATTCTGTTATGGATAGAAATTTCTATGGCTTGGGGTACCACAACAGACAGCTTGACTCCAAAAATCAATCATTTCCAATATGCAATAGAATTTAAATGTTTAACACTAAAGGATCACACCTCATACCTTATTCCGGATGGTTGAAGTAGATCCTCGTTGAGCTTTCCAACTTCAACTTGAATTGATAAATTACTCCCTCAAAAACAAGTAAACAATACAAGCATACTATATATCATGGTGTTAGATCTATTCTAGCATATATAATCAACAATGTATAAGAATTTGAAAACATCCCATGGATAAAACATTCATTCAAACATACATTATTGGAGAGGAAAATATATTTCTATTAATATAAAACAGAGATTACAATAGATACAACCTATGTCGGCAAGTCTATGAATCGGAGAAACTGAATCCCCCACTTGGGCCTCCACCACCTCAATCCTCCATCTCTTGATAGCAAGCTCACAAGCAAGAAGCAAGCTTGGGAAGAACACAAAAGTGCTCCAAGGGACAAAGGGATGCAGACTCAAGCATAAGTTCCGGCAACAATGGACTATAGTTTCTTTGCTCTCAATTCTCTCATATGCCTTCAATGTATCATAGAGTTCCTTATATAGCTTTTCAAAGGGGTAATGAAAGGTTGAATCCGAGCGATCTCAAGGCATAGGGAAGGCCAGGAGTCAAGTGAGTCGGATCCATGTCAATGAAAACTCCAAAATGATTTGGATTTTGTACACATCCTGATGTACGTGTTTTTAGTGGTCAAACCCACGTTTATACGCGATTAGAGGTTTAAAAGTTGCGTGTATCATTTTTGACATGTTTTTAGGGATGGTCAAGGAAACATCAAAGGACAAAAAATGGTCCAAGGGGTCTAAGGAGTCTGTAGCAGGACAGGGGAAGGCCATACAAAGTGTGATTCACCTGGAGTGGTAAAATCAGCTATAACATCATGTTCCTTGTATCCCATTTCATACTCTAAAATGTGAGGGGTTTTAACCTTCCTTAGTTTCCCCTCTTCCCCTCATTTCTACACATTATGTTAAAAACTTAATGTAGTTGTTTCTTGATTATGCTATTTTGATTTAGACTCTAACTTCATTTTAAATTGGTAAAATTATCTAGGAAATGGAGTCATCATGTTACGGCAATATTGTTCTTTGCATTTGGATTTTGGTCATTATGGGAAGGATTCACAGAGGAAGGGTGTGTTTTTCTTACAACTATTTCTCTTCTCTTACTCTGAGACTGTCTATCTGAAGTTTTTGATATGCTTTTGATGTTTTATGCCTACTGCGGTGGGATATTTTTCTTACAGAGAGTCAAAAGAGTTGGTTGAGGTGGAAGTAAGATGGTTATTTATATATTTATTACATTTATAACTAAGTAGTCACGTGAATTTTGGTTAACTGGTAGTTGATTCCTTCAAAACTACTCTATTCTCAATTCATGCACAATGCAACTAATGGGATTATTAAATTGATTGGATTACTGGACTATATTTTGGGTGAATGGATGCAGTCTGCTGATCCGAAAGAAAATGGAATTTCAACTAAGGAAACAGTAAAATCTAAGGCATGGGAGTAATGCAGTCCCTTATTTGAATTAACGAACTTCGAATGTGATCGTGTTCCTTTCCTATGTTGATTTTCAGGAAATTTGTTATCTTATCTTTGGTTTATATTTTGAACAAGGATTAATATTGGTTGTTAGGTTGTTTGTTTCATAGATGCATAATGTTTAAACGAGTTGGGTGTTGAGCGTTTTTGGCTTTCAAAATGTGTTTGGTTTCCATGTTTATAGTTAACAGTTACTATTGATGCTAGTAGGTGAACGATGATCTGAAAACACAAGAGAGACATTTCCTTGCTTAGGATTAATGATCTATTCTGTTGTACTTATAATCAGGATTTTGGAGATTATGTAATGCTTACTCTTAATCCGTTCGTTTATGCAGTAGTGACATTTTTCATTTCTCTTTTTATCTTTCGATTTCTATCAAACGATCCAGGACGTAATCCTGGACGTAAAGAATAGTGAAAAAATAGGTTAATTAGTCTTTTCCATTCTGTAGAAAGATTCATATTTTTTTTCACCCATTCTCCTAGAGGCAAGCAATCTTCTTTAACAGAAGCCCAATTTGAACAGTGTAAATTTTATTCTTTCAGTGAGAGATTTATTTCAGGTCTCTGAAGAGAATTTTGGCTTTTGTGATTCACTATTTCTCGTTCCACATTTGCAAGCATTTTCGTTGACATTTTTCAGAGGGTGGGGTGATAAGAGCCAGGTATTCAATGGTTCACATTAAAACGAGATTTCAGAGTAAAATTGTGAATGAGTTAGATGGCATCAATGCACATTTTATTCTATATGAACCTATTACTCTATATAATTTGATTCCTTTTGTAGATTGCTACAATAGGATTGGCTCCAGATGAAAATCCTGTTGGTGTCGTTCTTGGGGGAATTTTGTATGTTTCTTTAAGCATGTGCATTAGAAATGAAGGATTCTCTGTTTATACATAAAATTTTAAGATGGATCATCAATGGACTCAAATAGCTATAATTCTTCTATTAGATACCGAAGATTTAACTTTACCAAATATTTGTCAATCAATGATCTCATGCTAGTGTAATAGTAATGTTTGATATATACGGACAAAAAAATTATGATTGTATGATTTTTTTTGCAGTTAATTATCTCATCAACTAATTTGAAAATTAATGGCTTTAAGCATTTCCTCATTGTAGAGGGCACACTCTTTGTAGGGCTACCAATGTGTTTGGAGGAAATTCTTTGGCAGCTCAGATATTTGAAAGAATGGTAAATTGTTCATGCTGGTTCCATTTTCTGTCGTATAAAGTTTATTCCTGATAGTACTGCTGATTTTTTTCTCACTTTTTGGCCGTTGCACTCAAGTACAATCATTTGGTGTATTTGGTATTGAGTCTTTGTTGCAAAAAATGGGGAATTATTGAAATGATAACAAGTATATCAGATTTTAGTATATACTGATTATTTTCTTGCTTGGTGTTTTGGCGAAACAAGTTGTAGTTTGTGGTGGAGTTATTTTTGTTGTATTTGGAATTCAATCTTTGCTTACTAAAGTGGAGAATGCCTGAAAGTTCCTCTGAACAAAAGTAAGAGTCTTTACAATTAATTTGCAATCTTAATTAACTACTCAATCATTATCCTCCATGATTTGCACAGATTTATGGACAAGTATGTAATACCATAGATCCACCTACCATGAATAAATCAAAAATTTATAAGAAATAAGACTTAGACATTAACACTAAGCATTAATTATGATGATAAATTGTTAATAACATACATGGAGAAGTATCTAAACATTAATTAATATGATAAATTGTTCATCAATAAACAACCTAGGTGAAGAAGTGTTTATTTGATACAATGTAATTCCAAAATCTTGTAGAGTTAGAGCTCATCTACCCAATCATGTTTAGGTCACTAAGGTACTTGGTCTATTACTCACAATTGATGGACCTGCTATTTTATTTTTGGAACCTAATCATCCTCATAGTTCTTTAATAGCAGGATCTTTTAGCAAGGTATTCAATATACCTTGTAATTTCCAAAATAATTATTTTCCATTGGTAGGAAGTATGTGTAATAGCAAGCCAATAATTTAGTTCATACTTTCATGGTATGTACCATTAAATTAGAAGGGGTATGTATGATCTAAAAGTGTTTTCATGTCATAGGTATTGGCAATATCTATCATAACTCAAAGGACATGACAATTGTTTCCACTATGCAGTGTGTAGAAAGGAGGGTTACATAGTAGGTATTTGTGGTATTCATATAAAAAGGAGAGTATTTCACTGAACTTTACTTCCAATTTCCAGGACTTGGACTTAATATGTTAGCTTGATGTGATTAAGTGTCTAACTTAGGATGGGAGTATGATAATATTTATCTAAAATGGTCTAGGCTTGTCTTCTTTTTATTTATTTAATATTATCATTTAATTTAATTTTCAGTGAAATTTTAGGTTACAAATATGGTAGAAAATGTTAGAATAATCAACCCATAGTTACCTACCTTAGACATTAATTTAATCATTTTTGTCTCATTACCTAGTTTCATAAATTCCACTCTATGCTGGTTGCCTTCTACATGTCCTAGAAGTCAACACATGCTAAAACTGAGTCATGGAACGCTTGGGAAACATCCTGGAAACCCATTTTAGCATGTCTTCTTTATTCCATATTCTCCAAAGTGCATATCTAATTTTTCTGTAAAGTTGTCTTGTTTTATTTCTAATTTAACGCAAAGGAAAAGCTAGACTAGTTGTAATTGCCTTGATTTTTTTCCACATCGTCCTCCCTCATTTTCTCCAAATAAAAGAATGTATGAGTTTTCCTTCCATACCTCTTTATCTTTCCCACTTGACTTAGCCAATTCGTGGGCATCTACCTAGATTTGGAAACTACTTTATGCACCTATGGGGGATTTGACTAGTTTTGGTAATCTTTACTATTTCGAATGGCAGCTTTATACATTCGAATATCTCATGTAATTATATATTACATCATCCTATTACTTCATAAATTTGTCTATTGTACACTTACTCAATACAAATTAGTGTTATGCTCCAATTTCAGTCTCCTTTGATGTTAATTTTGCATGTTTGATTAGCAATTTTGTGAGTGTAATTATTCTATCTATTGAGTTAAATTTCTAAATGGTATCAGAGTCTTTGTACATCGATTTTTCTCCTTCCATATTTCTATTTTAGGTTCGACATCTTGGCTGGGAGCATATTCTGCTGATTGAAGGGCACAGTTTTTGAGCTATGGACCAATCTCAGAAGATCATCTTAACTCCATTCAATTTCTTTGAGTGGAAAGCTGAGATGGAGATATTTTTGATAGAAAAAGGTTTCTACAGGGTGACTATCGCAATAGAGGTAGATCCCAATGAATCTTCGGAGAAAATCAAATGGCACAACAGGAGGGATGAGGCCTATGGTCTTTTGTGTCCGAGAATTTCAAGAGACCTTCTTTTCCATATTGATGGATTGACATCACCTAATGAAGTGTGGGATAATCTTGTAGAGATTTTTGGAAAGACAGATGAGATGAGAGGATATCAAATCAAGAATGAGCTGATCTCCTTGAGTCCCATTAGCTTCAAATCATTGCAACTCTATTTTTTCAAGTTTAAGGCCATTGTTTTGTAGCTGAAACAGTGTGGGATTGAAAAGAAGGAAAAGCAACTAGTTTTTGCCATACTTTCTAAACTTGGCCCTGACTATTTAGTGTTTGTTTCAACCTTACATGCCACCAAGTTGACAGCTCGATCCTGGAAGATGCCTAAGCTTGCAGAGTTCATGGAATCCCTCACACAGGAACAAGATAAGCTGGTGATGATGGGAACCATCAAAACTTCCAAAGGCCAAGATTTGGTTGTTGGAGATTCAAGGGTGGATTAAAAAAGAAAGAAAAAAGATAAAAATCCACCTGAGAAAAAGAGAGACAAGTCTAAGTCTCAAGAGGAGCCCCAAGGTTCCAAGAAGAACTCCCAAAAGAAGAAGAACAAAGGAGAAATGAGCAAGTGTGCATATTGTAGTAAGCACTATCATCCTGAGATCTCCTGTATGAAGAAGCAAATTGACATGTTGACCCAACTCTTGGAGAAGAATAATACCTCCCTTCCTGATTGCTCAAAGAAGAGGGAAGGAGGATCAAATTCAGAGGATAGAGAGAGTACATGCTTTGGTTCCTGGCACATCAAGTTCAGCTAGCTTCATCATAGAATCTGGAGCTTCTAGACATATAGTTTTGACAAAAGAGGCATTCTCCTCTCTTGACATGTCGAAAGGTCCACCAATAGTTTTGGGAGATGAATCTCTCACTGATAGTTTGGGGAAGGGAAGGATTGATCTTGACCATGGTAAGTTCAATAATGTGTTGTATGTTCGAGGTCTTGCCTCTAATATCTTGTCAGTGTATCAGATGACTCACAATGGGTCTCCAAAGAAGGTAATCTTCTCCCCTGATGATGTTGAAATCACTAAGATTTTGAATGGTAAAGTGATAACAAAAGGTGTTGTTGATGATACTTCAAAGGTATACACATCAGAGGAATTTTGAGGTCTAAAATGGGCCTCCTAAGGAAAATAATAAAATAATAGCTAAAATAATAAAATAATAGTTAAAATAATTGTAGCTAGGGTTTTACCCCTAGCTTGTGCGAATGAGCATCTATTAAGGAGAAGTGACTCCTTAGTAGCAGTTTAGTAAAATGTAAATAAAAATGCTAAACAGAAAAACAAAGTACTCTAAATATATGCATGAAACAAGACAAAAAAATGTAAAGAATGGTTTTTTATATTGATATTACCTCCGATGTGAAGGTTGGTGAAGCTCTTTGCAGTGATCCAAGACGGTTGCTCCAAGATCCAGCTTGCTCCTTCTCCTTCTCCGATGGTGGAAATGGGCCAAAAGGGGCTCTCAATGGTGAAAGTAGCTCAAGGGTGAGCTAGGGTTTCCAGAGCTGTTTTGGCAGAGTAAGGATGCTTATGATTGTGGATGTGAAATGAGGGGTCTCCATCACCTATTTATAGTTTTTTAGTGGTGGAATGCTGGCCCATGGTTCTAGAAACCATGTGGTTTAGGGCAGCTGTTTAGGGTTTTTTCCTCCTTTTCCTCATTATTTTATATTTTTTCTTCCCTTTTGGGGATTTTTGCTATTTTAGAGGATTTTTGGATATTTTTGGAGGAAAAAAGGGGTTTTTTGGCCTTTTGGAGGCATTTTAGGCCTTTTGGAGGCTTTTTAGATGGTTTTATGGCCTTTTGGAGGCATTTTAGGCCTTTTGGAGGCTTTTTAGTGGGATTTTCAGGGTTTTTAAGGGAAATATGGTAGGAAAATGGACAAATGAGCCAAGTAGTGCGGTAGATGAGGTAGTGAACACTTTTTGGGTGTTAACAGATTGTCCCCTGATGTGCGAGGACAGGAGCTCATCGTATGGCTGATGGACATCATAAGTCATATATGGTTTTCTTGATGTGTGGAGAAGAGGAGAAACAAACTGAAGCCCAGAACAACGATCCTGAACCAACTGCAAGAACCAAAAGTACATAGCCTCAATAATGGATGAGGAATCATCTGATCATATGGACGAGGCAGGCATCCCCATGCTCGTATCAGGATATAACATAATAATAACAATGGGGTCCAAAATATGGTGACCTGACATATACATGGCCTCAAATACTAAATGATGAAGAATCTCAATATATGGACGAGGTGGGCATACCCATGCTCGTATCAAGATACATAAAAATAACTGTGAGGCCCGAACAGAGAGACCTGTAGGATACATAGAAAACCACTGTGTATATCATAAGGATCCAGAAAGAATACACATCTAGGACATACTACTGGGTTGACCATGTCTGAGCTGAAAATCTGATGCACTGGAATGACAACAGTGCTACTGAATGTGGTACCAAAGGAACTGATGAGCTGCTGGATCAGAGTGACAAGGGTCATACTCGCAATGGTACATTGAACTGGAACTGAACTGGGTACTCAAGGAAGCATGGAACTAGATGGCTTCCGAATACAATCACAAACGCAGCTCAGACATCCACGGGAACATATAACTGGGCGTGCCAAAGTGACTCACCAATGTGCTAGAGTCGGGGGAAATGCGGGGTCTTCGACAAATCATGGAAGAGATCTAAATCCTGCGCGATTCTCAACGATGCCATCAAGGTGCTGAAGTCGAGCATGTGAGAAACAACCATTCGGAGAGGCAATGATGACTCCTCCCAAAATGGTCCATAGGCACTCACCACATATGGTGATGGGTCCAAGGCGCAGGGGCCTCTGGGTCTATCCTCTGGAATAGAGGGGCTGTCGTCGACAGAGGGAGACCTACAACTATCAAGGAAATGATGTTTCCTTGACAGGAGCGCGAGGTGGAAAACCGAAATGTGATAGTACTGATGGCAGGATTGATAAACTGGGGGTAATAACGGGGCAAGTAGAGTGGGTGGACTCAAACTTCCTTTGTTCAGAGTATGATGGCGGGGATGATCGGGAAGCATATGAAACTGACTGGTGGTAAGGGGATCATAGCCGTATGGATATGGGAGGGTGACTGGGCTGAGGGAGACTCAAGCTGTGGTAAAATGGCAGAAGACTGCAAAATACTCTGAACAAAGGAGACCTAATTGGGGGTGCTGCTGAGAGGATCGAACATAGTGCCAAGAGGCGCGGGGGGATTTCTTCATGGGTAAGGGAACGAGAAGAAGTGTGGATATAAAATGGTATTGTCGTGTGGATTTTACGAGCCCAGGACAGTTCATGCTCGTGGTTGCTTTCAATTTTAAGGAGTCTGAAATCAATAAGAAGACTCTGAAGGAATGGAGTGGTATGGTACTGTCATGTGGATTTTACGAGCCCAGGGCAGTTCATGCTCGTGGTTTCTTTCAATTTCAAGGAGTCTGAAAGAAAATAAGAAGACTCTGAAGGAATGGAATGGTACTGTCGTGCGGATTTTACGAGCCTAGGACAGTTCATGCTCGTGGGTGCTTTCAATTTTAAGGAGTCTAAAAGCAATAAGAAGACTCTGAAGTCATGGAATGGTACTGTCGTGCGGATTTTATGAGCCCGGGACATTTCATGCTCGTGGTTGATTTCAATTTTAAGGAGTCAGAAAGAAAATAAGAAGACTCTAAAGGAATGGGGTGGTATGGTACTGTCATGTGGATTTTACGAGCCCAGGACAGTTCATGCTCGTGGTTGCTTTCAATTTTAAGGAGTCTGAAATCAAATAAGAAGACTCTGAAGGAATGGAATGGTACTGTCGTGCGGATTTTACGAGCCCAGGACAGTTCATGCTCATGGGTGCTTTCAATTTTAAGGAGTCTGAAAGAAAATAAGAAGACTCTAAAGATGCAATGAAGAACTCTTCTAGTTGGTGTGACTAGAGCAAAAGGAATGGCCATGCAAGGAGGAAGTGTTCAATCAAGGAACATTTATGATGACAAGGAACAAGGGTGAGGGGGAACACTGGTGGGCCTCCTTGCGGGGTGAATGAATGGTGGCAAAATAACGAAATATTTGTAGTATGACAGGAGTGGATGGCTCATGTAAAAAATTGTAGAACAATCTGATGGTGGCCGATGTGGCGAGTAGATCGAGGCAGCAAGGTGTCGAGACACAATGTTGCAATTGTACCAAGTGAGAGCAAGAAATCATCTCAAGCATCATCACAAGCTCGGAAAAATGAATCCGGTGATATAACAAATGTGAAAAATGGAGAACGGCCAATGGGGCATGCAAACCGAGGCAACTAGTGGTGTCTAAAAAAAAATGGGCAAAAAATGACGTAGAAAAAATAATACAAAGAGGTTACCATCGTGACGGTCTCGTCATGCTGATTCCAATGGTGGAAACGGTTTGGAAAACAGACTTCGTATGGGTTCAGGACGGCCAAAACAAGAAAAACGTCACCGGACTATAAATAGTAAGTGGGCCCAACATGACAAGTGTCATTTGTACTATTTGACTTTGACTAGTGATCAGAGTGGACCAAAGCTGAGGTTTCATTTCTGTACGATACGACTAACTGATTTCAGATCTGGGAGATACAGGTATTCCGTCAAACTCATACCTGTATTGTCGTTGGGTTCGGGGGGGGGGGGGGTAGTGGGTCCCAGGGTACTCTTTGTACGGTCCACATGGGGTGGACCGTGGGTTAGCTGGGTGGAACCGCGGTCATGGAGCATGGGTTTAGGCTCGACATCCGCAGTTAGGGACCACGACTGTAGGCCTAACAGCTGCAGTCGGAAACCGTGGTTTTAGGCTTGACAGCCGCGGTCCAAAACCGCGGGTTTAGGCTTGGCAGCCGCGGTTAGGAACCGCGACTGTAGGCCGAAAAGCCATGGTCGAAAATCGTGGCAGGGAACCCTAAAGCCGCGGTTTTGGACTGAGCTATTTGGGTTTTTGGATGGGGGAAGGGTGATTACTATGTGTTCGACATGAGTCTGATGAGTCTATTTTGTGTGATTGACAGGATGCCACAGGTGCTCTGGAGAGAACGGGAGATACCAGGAGAGATTATGGTCATCGTCCGAGAGGACCGTCGGGTACGATCGATGCTGGGGCCATTCGGACTGCTGAAGTTCACCCAGGTACCTATGATGCGGTCAGCAGCATTGCTGCTGAACCGACTGGTTGGTTTCTGGGAGCCAGACATACAGGATTTCCGAGTGCAGGGTGAGAGGGTGGACCTCACCCTGACTTATGTATACTTCCTGACGGGGTTGCCCTATCTTGGGAGGGTGGCAGACACACAGCCGCGGGTATCCATGGACATAGACATGGATGACATGCTGGAGTGGTTCTGCGGTCCAGAGGCTCGGGTGCATAGAAATGCACTTTTGGTGAGAGATCTACAAAAGCCAGCAGCGCGGGCCATGGCAGCATGTGTGGTGCGCGTCTTGGGATCCCAGTCACCAAAGAAGGTGTCTGGGGGTCAGATGTAGCTAGTGGAGCACGTACTGGCCAATGTGTATTATGCATGGGGCCAGATGTTCCTGACCTGCGTGCAGCAGCAGCTGACCGCAGTGAAGGAATCTGGCAAGGGGTTCTGCTATGGTTCGTTTTTATGTTCATTCTTTATGGAGAGGGTACCTACACTGTGACCGAGGGTGCCGGTCAGAGCAGGAGGCTTGAGGGAGCCACGGATGGTGCGGTGGGGTGAGATGATGCGCCGTCGTGGTGGCGGTGATGTGGGTAGATACTTTACGTAGGAGTTGTACCTGCAGTGGCTCTAGCTACCATTGACGCTGGAGGACTATCCATATAGAGATATGGATTTTACCAGAGATCCAGAGGCACCACGGCCACCGAGACAGGCATGGGGACCAGATGGTACATATGGTTTGATTGCATTGTCAAGTTTTATATATGATAGTTGATTGATATATTGTTACTGACAAATGGGTGATTTGCAGATGTGGGCCCGAGGCCGCCACTAGGGCATGTGGGACGGAGGGGGATTATGGCCATTCCAGCGCTGCCTGGGCGGGGGGAGGTGCATCATCGGGATGCAAAGGGGACGTTGGAGTCTGTACGGGCCCTGCTGGACCGTTTGCTGGTGGGGGTGACCGATGAGGGGTGGAGAGACATTGATCCGGACGTGGTTCAGGATTGCATGAGGGAACCCCAGGATTTCAGATCCATTGCGATCCGGGTGGCTGTCTTGGTGGATAGGGTACGGGCACAGGAGCCCAGACGGGATGAGGATTTGCCGGAGGAGGAGTGAGGGGAGGATTCAGAGGCAGCGGATACCGGCAGTGATACAGGGTACGACTCTCATTAGGGAGTGCAGGGGACTCCCCCTGAGTTTTGTAGCTACGGCGTGTATTTTATGAGCTGTAGGGATGTACAGGCATTTGTTGTATAGCTGAGTACAGGGGTACTCAGGACATGTATAGCACTGTGACATATATTTTTTGATGTGTATATATATGCATATGGATGCACCTTTTTGTGATGTTGTCTTAGTTGTACGCACGTGGATGCGCTTTATGATGTGTGATATGTTTGTATTGCACGTGGATGCAAGTAGTCTAGGATGTTTGGCACGTGGATGCCCCTTGTGTATTTTATGTGATGCGACATGAATGAAAATGTTGATGAAATGCAGTCTTTTTGGGTTTTTATATATTTGGATGAGATGGTATGGGATAATGATGCATGATGGAGATGTTACATGGTTTGATTGATATGCCAATCTAGGATGTTATTGGCCATTTGATCTGCGACACTATTGTAAGCTCTTGGGACGTGTGTGAATGTGATGGATTCAAACTGTCGGCTGAGTTGTTTTGTACGCAGGAATTTTCTAAATAGGCAAGGATCACGCACCTGGTAGCAGTTGTTGAGCTGGGAGACAAGTAGCTGGGAGTCTAAGAAACACATGAAGGTGACATATGCCCATGTGGAGGGGAGCAGTCAGGAGACCGGTCACAGCATCATACTCCGCCTAGTTATTGGTTGCGGCGCCTATACATATTCCGTCAAGGTGACTCAGTTCGTTGGAAGGGGAATATAAGACCCATGCTGCAGAAGCCAGGTTGGGAGACCAGCGGCTTGCACCATTAGCGAAGCCAATGTAGCGAGGTGGAAGATGGTCCATCTGTGGGCATGCAAAAATGATGAATGTAAGATTATGGTAAAGAAGGTGAAAAACAAAAAAAGAGAGCAAACTGTACAATGCAGACCAATGAGGTCACGGTTTCGGTTATGGGTAAAAGCGTTTAAGATACAACCCATTGCGAGGATTGCATAAAGGGTGGCCTTTAGAATCGGCTAAAATGTATGCCCCCTTGCCGAGGTAAGTCTGCACTATGTAAGGGCCTTGCCACATGGATTCAAACTTTCTTTTACCGGTTTTGTCGTGGGCTTGGTCATAGGTGAGGATGAGGTCCCCTTCGTGGAAAGTTCGAGGGTGGACATGTTTATCATAACCGGCTTTGGAGCGGTTTTTGGCTGCTTCGATGTTCTGGAGAGTGGCACGACGATCTTCATCTGCTTGTTCGAGGGATAGAAAACGTTGCTCAAGGGCGGAGGTATCGGGGAGGAGCTCAACGACGATATGCAACGTGGGTATCTCACATTCGATGGGGAGGACAGACTCTACACCGTGAACGAGATGAAAGGGGGTAAAACCAGTGGCGGTCTTGGTGGAGGTACGGTAATCCCATAAGGTAGGGAAAAGCATATGGTGCCAATTGGACTTATGCCGGTCAACAGTGCGTTGGAGTATGGTTTTTAGGATTTTTTTAACCGCTTCTACTTGACCGTTCCCTTGAGGGTAGTAAGCAGAGGAAAATTGGTGTTCAAACTTGAGGAGGGTGGATAACTCGCGCCACACGGAATCTTCAAAGTATGATCCATGGTCTGAGACCAACTGTTTAGGAACCCCGAATCGAGTGATAACATGGTTAAAAAAGAAACGAGCAGCAGTATCAGTGGTACAGTTGAAGGTGGGCATGGCTTCCGCCCATTTGGTGAAGTAATCAACGGCGACAATGATATACTTATGGCCATTCACTGATGGGGGTCTACACTCCATGAAGTCGATGGCCCACTTACAAAAGGGACCAACGGTGACGACTGGGTGTAATGGAGCCGGTGGTGTCCGGGCCTTGGGGGAAAAAAGGTGGCAGTTATGGCAATGCTTGACCGCAGTGATGCAGTCAGTGAAAAGTGTGGGCCAGAAGTATCCAGCGTGGGCGACCTTTTGGGCAGTGGCCATCCCTGAGAAATGGCTGCCACAGGCACCACTATGACAATCATTAAGGACGTGTTCAGCTTCGTCATGTGTAAGGCAGCGACCAAGAATTGTGTCGACCCCTCGCCGGTAAAGAACATCTCCTATGAGGAGGTAGCGAGAGGCCTGGTGACGGATACGACGACGTTCATTACGAGTAACTGTGGGGTGAAACTTTTGCGTGTGTAGGTATAACAATATATCACCGTACCACGGGTCATCAGACGAGATAGTGAACAAGTGATTATCAGGTAACTCATCGGAGATAGGTGGGGCTGGGAGAAAGGAAGGGAGGTCAGTGATGAGCTGGGCAAGCGCAAGGGATTTAGTGCTCATAGGTGTTCGGAATGTGAGGTCATATTCTTGGAGGATAATGACCCATTTAGCCACACGACCTTGCAGGAGCAGCCGGTTGAGGAGGTATACCATTGGGTTAGAGTCGGCGACGACTGTGGTATGACTAAGTAAAATGTAGTGTCGCAATTTTTGGACGGAAAAGACCACTGCTAGGGCTAGTCTCTCCTCATATGGGTAACATAAGGGTGGGCCGGACAAGGTCTGGCTGACATAGTAAATGACATGCTCTTGGTGTGAGGTGTCTTCTTGAACCAAGACTGTGGACACAGCATGCTCAGATGCCGAGACGTAAAGGATGAAGTCCTGAGAGAAATCCGGCGGGGAGATCAAGAGGGCTTGTGTGAGAGCTTTCTTGAGGGCTTCGAATGCAGCTTCTGCTTGCTCGTCCCAGACAAAGGGTACGTGGGTACGGAGCACGCGCAAGAAACCGTGAACGGTTGTGGTGTAATCGGGAATGAAGCGTCGAAGGAAATTGGATCACCCTTGCAGAATTTGGAGTTGATGGAGCATTCGAGGAGAGGGAAGGTCTAAGATGGCTTGGAATTTCAGGGGATCAACCATAATTCCTTTCTGAGAAACAATGAAACCCAACAATCAGCCTACCAAAATGCAAATGACACACTTGTGTGGGTTCAAGCGGATCTGATATTTGCGACAGTGCAGAAAAACTTGCTGCAGGTCGTTAAGGTGGTCTGATCGTTTTCAGGAACGAGCTGTAAGGTCATCAAGGTAGACGAGCAGGATGTGGACCAAATCATGAAAGCAATAGGTCATGGCCCACTGGAATGTGGCACCAGCATTTTTGAGGCCAAAAGGCATGACGTGATAGGCAAAGGTGCACCATGGGGTAGTAAAGGCAGTTTTGTACTGGTCTTCCTTTCATATTTGGATCTGATTGTAGCCGGAAAAACCGTCCATGAATGAGAGGACTTCATGCCCCGCACATGCATCGATGAGCTGGTCAATAAATGGTGTGGGAAAATTTTCTTTGGGACAGGCGCGGTTTAAATATCGGAAGTCAGTGCATACTCTAAGGGTGCCTTGTTTTTTGTTAACGGGAACCGGGTTTGAAACCCAGGTGGTATAGGCAATGGGATAAATGAATCCTGCGATGCGGAGTTTCTCAATCTCTGCTTTGACAGCTGGGAGTTTTGAGGGATGAATGGGACACTGTTTTTGATGAACAGGGGGTACATCAGGCCATGTGTCAATGTGGTGCTCTATAATGGCAGGGTCAAGACTGGGCATTTCAATATAAGACCAGACAAAGACATCACGAAATTCTCTGAAGAATTTTTTGTAGTCCTCAAGCTCTTGTTCACTGCAAGAGGCTCCTAAAGTGATGAGTTCGGGGGTGCTTCCTGGGGCAGCGATATCAATTTGGATGACAGGTGAGATGTTGGCCATGTTACCCTCTTCGAAGGCATCTGGAGCAGGAATAGGGTCCTTGAACCAGTCGACCTTGGGGGGAAGGAAGTCTTTGGATTCAACTGCAAACTAGGTAGTAGTGTTAGAGGAGGATTCATCTGGGAGGAAGTATGAACGATGGTGCATGTCATCCCAGGGATACTCTGGGGCAGTGAGAGCCTCCAGAATCTCTTCGTCAGTACAGAAAGTTTGTGTCGTCAAATCGGTTGACGAGGGAGTAGGGGCGGAAGAGATCATATAAATGGTATTAATCTCTTCGAAAGGGGGAGATACTGGGGGGAGGATCTCCTCACTGGTGGGTGGTTCCGTCTCAAGATCCGGATTGTTCATATTGCAGAGAGCTACTCGGTAATCGGGGAGATCGGGACAGTTATTTGTGTAATTCCCGTAAACATCGCATATGGCACAGGGGTGGTTAGTGCGCAGGGATTTGTCGCGAGGCTTAGGGGTTGACTCTAGGTGGACAACTAGTATACTGGGGTTGTTATCAAGCATTTGCATGTGTTCCTATAATGCCGGTAACTGAGGACATTGGTGAGTCGCATGGCCCAACTCATCGCACAATGAGCATTTGGGAGGAGCACGAAACACAGGGGGGTTTTTTACGGTCTTGGGAGGTGGGACAACAGAGTAAGGTTGGGGGCCTCTACCCCCAGTGGGTTTGGTAAGGTTGGGGGCCTCTGCCCCCAGTGGGTTTGGGGGGGGGGGGGGGGG
>LPNX010812071.1:81576-100931 GCA_001517045.1 Pseudotsuga menziesii
ATCGCACCAATGTTGCTAGGTACCAAAGGGGGTTGAGGCAACAAGGGCGGTTGATTAGTAGGAGTTCCTGTCTTATGGGACATGGTACACAAGTCAGACACGTCAGTGGCAGGTGATGGGGGTGGAATAGATTGGAAGGTCGAGGTCATGGGCGCATCTGAGTAAACTTCGGGCCCCATAGAGGAAACAACTAAAGTGGTGGCACTCGAAATAGGTTGTTCAACCATGGGGAGAACATTTTCGAGTGTCGTGGGGGCATTGGGATCATGGTAGGTGAGTTGGTCAACCTTGACCACGCGTCCCTCATGAGCGAACATCATGGTACGAAAAACGGAAGAAGCAACCGCCCGCATGGCATACATGTAGCTACGGCCAAGTAAAAGGTTATAATCAAGCTGTGCATTAATAACCTCGATGTTGATGAGGACATTTTTACCAGCCAGCTGGACGGGGACGTTAGTTAAGAGGCCTTGTGGTCGAGCCGAACGACCGTCGTAGGCTCGCAACGCAGTAGAGGACTGATGGAGAGTGGGGATCCCATTTTCTGCCAGATGGAGGTGGACATGACACATGTAGAGGCACCTTCATCAATAATGCATCGATGGACGACAAAATTCCGAATGGAAACAGAAACTTGGAATGCTACAGTGGAAGGCATGCGGGGTTCGGATTGGTCCAAATCAAATGCCATTACATTCGAATCATTTGGATCGATAGCCCCAATGGCTGAGAGTAAAGTCTTGAGCTGTGAAGGGAAGTTTTTTAAGACTTCTAACGCAGACATGGCTGTGGGAGATTGGGCTAAGTCATCAACAATGTTGTAGTTTGACGCAGCGCGCGCATTGGGGTTATTGTTAATATGGCGAAGAGGGAAACGAGGTGCTTTGGGAGCGCCATCGAGTGGAGGTGGAGGTATACGTAACGCCTGATCAATGGGATGAGCGTTAGTGGGTTTCTCAGCAGGAGGGGCTTCAGAGGTGGAGCCATATTGGTTCCGCCGGGTCTGGAGGTTGACCTTATCAGAGGACATCATCAACAAGTGGTGGGTACGTGAGTCATGCATGGTTTTATCAGGAGCAGCGTAAGTGATTTGTTGTTGGGTTGGTGCGTTGGCTTGAGGGGGAGCCAATGGTTGGGTGTTCACTACGCCTTGGGTTGGTAAGGGGTTTTGCAGCACCAAAGGTGGCTGCTGAGGTTGTGGGGGGTTGGGTGGTGCTTGAGGAGCTGCCTGCCCTTGGCAGTGGGCATCTTCAGCCCAAAGTTTCCGAACTCGCTCCATGTGTGGGAAAAAATGTGTGTAGTGGCCATAGACCCCACAAATAGAACAAGGATGGTTTGTTCGCAAATTGGGGTTTTTAGCCTACTTGGGTGGGCGATCCAGGTTTTGGTTAGCAGGGGCCGCATTATTATTATCAGGGGGATTAGGGGGTTGACCAGCTTGGTTTGGAGGTTGGTTGTTCCCATGATTTTAGTCCCTTCCGTGGTTTTGTTGGCCCCGGTTGCGTTGGTTGTTCTGGTTTTGCTGCGGGTTTTGTTGGCGGTAAACTTGCCCTTGGGCAGCGGGTGGATTCTGAGGTTGCGTAGGTGCAGGAGTAGGTTGGGGTGGATGATATATAGGTGGAGGCTGTGCAGGTGCAGCAACTTGAGCGGGTTGCTGATAGGGCTGCGGAGCAGGTTGTGGGTTGGCCGCAGGGGCTTCCTATGGCAGGTAATAAACTGGTTGTTCTTGTGAAGGTGCGAGAGCTGGTGCAGCCTGCTGGTGGTAGTAGGGCTGTGGTGCGGCCGGGGGGACGTAAGCTGGAGTCGTATGACCGAAACAATGAGGTGGATAGGAGGGTCCATGGGAATGGTGGTGATGTGTCATGGGAGCATATGAGTTGGTGGCTCCAGGCTGTGGGGTGGCCCACGAAAGGTCATGGCCAGGGGTAGGACGTGCTATGGAAAATGGTTGAGGATGCGAAGAGACACGACCAATGATACCGTCGGCAGTGTGGGATGCCCTCGGCGCATCCTGCTGGGAGGATTCGCCACGAGGGGCATCAGGTATGATGGTATAAAGATAACCTGACTGGGCGTAAATGAGGTCGAATTGTTGGGCCTTAAGGATGGCCTCTTCTTTAGACTGGGGTCTTTCGGATGCCACATCCTTAGCAATGACGGGAAGGAGGGATTTGAGGAACCAATCTAGGAACATCCAGCCGTCTAATTTGATTTTGCATAAGCTACGGCGTTGACGCCATTCATGAATGTGGTCCATGATGTGGGTAGCCGTGTTTTGTCTGCATGATAGAAGGATCTCAACGCCCGCGTCATAGCGGACAGGTAACTGGAAGAACTACAGGAAGGTTGAGGCAAGGGAAGCAAAGGTGTTGTGGGTTCCATGGGGTTGCTCGATGTACCACTTGGCTGCAGAGCCAGTGAAGGTGCGCTGTAAGAGACGGAGGCGAATAGAGTGGTCCACTATGGAGTTGGAGGAACACCATAGATGGAAGGACATAATGTGGTTTTGTGGGTCCTCACCTACCTTACCCTCGAACTTGGGGATGTCAAAGGGTAGCTTGGTGGGCATGTGAGGCCATGCAGGGTCATGTCAGATGGGGTCGTTGGTCAATCTAGCTAGGTCAGGTAGGTTGAGGCTAGCCATGAATGGCAAACTAGAAGAAGGATGTAACACGGTAGTGGGTTGGACCAAGTTGAGGGCAATGCCCCCAAGTGGAGGGGTAGTGTTGGGGAGGTTGCCCCCAAGTGGGGGGACTAAGGTGATGTGGGATGGTCCCGCACCACCTTGGGTATTGTGAGCCACTAATGGAGTGGGAATATGTATTCCTGCTATAGGAATAGGTGCCGTGAGGGGAATGGTAGATGGGGGCCCCATGGAGGGCATACCCAAAGCAGGTGTGGTAGCTGGTGTAGTGGTGGATGTGCCACCAACGATCTCTACCAAGGTGGGAGTGGAAGTCATGCCAGCCATGGGGCTGGTAGGGGCAGTGTAAATGGGGTTCTCAGACTTTGACTCAGAATCGGAGGTAAAATAAGGGGCATCACTATCTGGTGATGGAGTTCGATGCCACTGACGAGTGGAGTCAAGTGACAAGGCTCGAGATCTATGATAAGTGGTATCAAGTGAAGATGATCTGTGTCGATGATGGGTGGTGTTAAGTGAACCGTGCTGTGGGGGTTCGCCCCTGAGGCGCCAAGAATGTCTCAGAGACTCAATGGTGACAAATGGTGTCAAATCTCTATGGGTTGGGATGGGTGAAGAACAACTCAAAAATCCTAATGCAACCGAGTGTGTAGAAGGAGAGTTTGAAAAATAGGGCACTCAGGCCAACAACCAACTCAAAACACCCAATGTAACAGCTGTGCTACAATAGGTGGAGTATCAACAGAAATGGTCAGAATAGCAACAAATAGCAGGTTTCCTAAAAATAGAAAATGGTGGACTCACTAGACCAAAAGGAGGTAAGGGAGCATGCAAACACCTAACTAAAAGTATTCTGACTCAACTAGACATATCCTCTGCAAGGTGATGAAATCCAATTTAGACAATATGAATAGGAAAGCCAAGTGGATAAGATATCCCCCTACCGGGAGGGACACCAGGAATTCAATCCTAGAAGAATGGCAACTAAGATACCCCGTTCATGACATGTCCAAAAAGGTGAATCTGCCATTTGGTCCTTTTACCGCAATACCCCTATTCAGGGATATCCCGAGAACTATGAAAGGTAGCCCTTCAGTTATTGAATAAAGCGCAGTATTCCACTCAGGCCTCCGGAACCAATCTTGCGACTTCAACCCTCCTAAGGGAGAGGCCCTCTGGTAAACTGGTTGTGACCATGCCAAAAAGTACTAGGAGATTTTGGTTCCCTAATTGGACAACAGCTATGTCTCAAGTGTAAGTAACCGAGGGGTGTTATTGGAAGCCTATCCCCCCGATCCTACCTAACTACAAAGATTCTTTTGTGTTCCCCAAGTGGGGTTAGAATGTTGGTTGAGTTAAGTAGTTTTTTAAGTCTCACTTGAATTAGGTGATAGAGTGTGTGCTCGTGAGGTGATGAACCCACAATAGAAGTGCCACACAAAGGGACAAGCTTCTAATCAATAATATTGAATCCACAACTTTAACATGCAAAATTTTCTGAAATAAAATTTTAAAATTTCAAAAAGATTCTATAAAATGGAACATAAATGATGTTGCAGAAAAGGCTGCAAGGAAGTCAGGCTACAGGTGGAACAGATGGTTGTGCAGATGCAGAAAATATTGCAGCAAATGGGTTGGGTTCAAAAACGGGACCGCGGGTTTATGGCGAAATCGGGCGGTCGGACCGCCTAGACAAGACCACACCCGCCATCCGAACCCTAATAAATGTGGAAATCCGATCGAATTTCCCTCGAAACATGTGTGCACAGGCATCGGTCTCATCGGAGATTTGCCAAATCTGGAAAAATTGATTATACTGCTGCCAAATCTACGGCAAGATATACCGATCATTACCTCATTAACTACCTGTCAGATGGTGACGTGACTGGCTCTTTGTCGGTTGCAAAACTGACTACGTGGCACAGAGAAACATCGCACTACTGCGATGCGACTCCACATCACCTGCATAAAACAATGCTTTTTTTTTTAAATAATACCTACTGGTGTAGGCTAGTTCCCGGTACGATGCCGCCTTTCAACTACACTGGACATCTGCACCGTTTAGACTGGTTAAGCTATGGCTGAGAGGTGGGGTGGCTATCACTATAGAGCTTAAGTCTACTTCCATTAATCCATGTGGGAAAAATCTCCCCATTCAGCTGGCTGAGTTGAACGGCACCTCCCTCTGTGACTTGTTGTATCTGATATGGCCCCAGCCAATGTGTTTTGAACTTCCCTGGAAACTTAATGAATTTGATATCATAGAGGACCACTAGGTCTCCAATCTGGAAAGTCTTATTCTTAATGTGTCTGTCATGCCAAGCTTTTTCTCGTGCCTTCTGCACTTTTTGATGGAATCTAGCGATAAATCTGTCTTCTTCTAAGGCAAGCAGCTGTGCTAGCCTTTCTTCGACTGTGTCTGTATCAGTCATCCCGGTAATATGAGTGATTCTTAAACTGGGAAGAATATACTCCATAGGCATAACAGCCTCCTTCCCATACACCAAGCTGAAAGGTGTGTGTTACATGTGGTCCTCTACGCCCATAATACAACGTTAACTCTGAGGTCCCAATCATTCCTCTGGTTATTGCAGATCTTAGTAATAGCATTCTCTAAAATATTATTGAAGGCCTCCACCGTACCATTAGCCTGTGGGTGGTAGGGAGTGCTCTTATGGTGTTGAATCTAGAATTCTTCTGTTAATGCTTCAATAGTGCTATTCAAAAAATGAGTGCCTTGATCACTCATCAAAATTACTGGGCATCCAAATCTACTGATGATGTTTTCAAAAAGGAACCGTGCAGCTGTAGCAGCATCACAATTTCTTACTGCTTTGGCTTCTGCCCATCTGGTGAGGTACTTTGTTCCAGTGATAATATATCTCACACCAGTGCGCTTCCCTGGTGGGTTGATAGGACCCACAAAGTCTATAGCCCATTTGTCAAATGCGCGCAACGTGACCTGTGGTCACAGCGACATTTCATCACGTCGCGAGGGTTTTCCTACCCTTTGGTAGATATCGCAGCATCTGCAAAAGTCCTTGGTGTCCTTATGCAACGTAGGCCACCATAATCCTACCTCCAAGATTTTCTGCGTAGTCAGCTTTTCTTGCGAAATGACCTCCTACGATTCCTGAATGTGCCTCTTTGATAATAGCGTCTTTTTCATGCGGCATCACACATCTGCGTAGAACTTCGTCCGGACCTAACTTGTATAGATGTCCTGCAATGAGGGTGAAGTCTACTGCTTTAAAAACCAACTCCTTCTTTTGCTGCTTAGTAAAATCATCAGGTGCTGCTCCTGTAGTGAGGAATTGAATAATGTCGGCATAGTACTCATCTACGATCTGTATGGAAAACAGTGGTGCATCTGGCAGATTGTCATCTAAGTTACTTGGCTCTTCTCCTGAGTCTATCTGCGATAGATGATCAGGCCCGACATTGAGTCTTCCTGGTTTCACAATGATTTCGAAATCATACTCCTTAAAAAGGAGTAACCATCTGCAGATTCTCACCCCTAACACTGGCTTATTGACCAAGTATTTTAGCGTGGAATGGTCAGTGAACATCTTAAATAGGGCACCCAACAGGTAGTGCCTGAAATTCTGCAGCGTGTACACCATAGCTAGGCCTTCTCTTTCTGTTGTGATGTAGTTCTTTTCTACTGTCGAGAGCTTTCTGCTGGAATATGCGATAGGATGGTCAATATCTCCTTCTCCTGGTTGTGTGAGAACAACCCCTAGTGCTATGCCAGATGCATCCACATGTACATGAAATGGCTTAGTCCAGTTGGGAAATACTAGGATGGGTGCTGTAACCATCTTCTCCTTAAGTGTGTCTAGACTCTGCTGACATTCCTCATTCCATAGGAATTTTACATCTTTCTTTAGCAGTTTCTCCATCGGCGTTGTAATCTTTGCATAGCCCTTGATGAACTTTCTGTAGTACCCAGTATGACCAAGTACTGTACTCATTTGCTTGAATGATTTGGGTGCTGGAAGGTTTACAATGATAGCGATCTTCGCGGGATCTACCATCAAGCCTTGTCTGCAAACAATGTGACCCAACAAAATACCAAATGGTGCACAAAATATACATTTCTTCAAGTTTAGAGAAATCTGGTACTGCCTACATTTCTCTAACATTAATCTTAGATCTCCTACGTGCTTGTCAACAAGTCCAAATACAGTCCAATCATCAAAGTATACTTCTAAGAACTTATGGATGTATTCTTTAAATACAGCAACTACTACTCTAGAAAATATAGCTGGTGCATTCTTAAGGCCAAAGGGCATTACCGTATACTGGAATGAGCCCCATTCTGTTGCAAAGGTGGTCTTGGATCGATCTTCTGGATGTATTCTGATCTGATGGTAACCTGAAAAGCCATCAGTGAAGGAGTAGACCTCCTGTCCTCCCACATTGTCTAATAGCTCATCAGTGAACGGTGTCAGAAATGGGTTGTGAATCGATGCATCATTGAGCTTGCGCAGATCGACACAAATCCTGATGTCTCCTTTTGTTTTCTTTTCTTGTACGACCATAGGGCTAACCCATTCGCTTTCTTCTACTGGCTCAATGATGACTGCTGCTAGCATCTTATCAATTTCATCCTTTACTTTTTCTTTGTAGCATGGATTTAATCTATATGGATGCTGCTTGACTGGTCTAGCATCCTCCTTCAATGGTATCCTCATGACTCCTAGGTCTCCAACTATTCCCTTCATCTCTGTGAACTTGGTGGGAAATAGGTCCTGATAGTCATGTAACAAGTCTGCAATCTGTCCGACTGTTTCATCTTTCCAGTAGTCTCCAATAGAGGTAAACTTAGGTTCTGCGTCTGTGCCAATATTGATCTGTTTAATCTTGATGGGCTCAGTGATTGCTGGAATCTCTAACTATGGTCCCCCAACATCGCGAGTTCCTTCTGACTCCGGAATGTTGGTGTTGCGAGGATCCTCATCCTCGTCTTCATTGTCTGGCTTTGTTGCGAAGTTATAGCATTCTAGTGCGTCTTGCAACTGGATGTCCCACTCAGGTTGAGCCTGCACTAAGATGGTATAGTCCTCAAATATCTTGATCTTGATTATGTCTAGGGCTTGAGCAACACTTGGATGTTCTGATTCAAATGCAAAGGTGAGTAGGAAGTTGTCTGTCATAAGTGACCATGTGGTCATCCCCTTGTGCAACTCGGTCTCTGTGTACCAGTTCCTTGGAACTGTGTCCAATGTGTGAATGAATCTGTGGACCCATTCATCCTCAGGAATGTCTGACCAGTTTTGTTCACATGCCTGAATGTGTGTCCTAGGATCAGTTTCTCCAGTGTATTTCTGCTGGACATACTCTCTGTCATCAGAAAATCTGATCGCCATCAGTCTTTTTATATCATCCCATGATGCGATATTCTCTTTATGGGCATACCACCATCTTGCAGGTGTGGCTCGGACTTCCAGGTCCATAGCTGCGATCCTCTGCTCATAAGGAATCTGTTGCTCAAACTATTCAAAGAAGTATGGGATATCTGTTAGAGCATGATATGGTGGAATCTCAGCAATCTCTGCACCAATCCATTGCAGTGACTTTTTGATAAACACACATCTGCTCTGCCAGTTCTCTAGACCAACATCGAAATCTAATGCGCATGAGCTATCACATTGCCAACTAATGTTCCCTTCCATGGTTGGATTGATGTAGTCGTTCTGGTTCGCAGTCATCTGGTAGAGACTATCTATGTTATGTGCCTCCTCCTCTGCTTGGATAGGTTCGATGTATCTAGGACCCTGGTGAGGATCTAATGGAGTGATGACCCAGATTTGCACATCCTCAAAGGTCACTTGTCTCCTTTTTAGGTCGATGACAGCCTTGCTACCGATAGCCCAATTGATACTTAATAATGCTGGATACGGTCGACTGTCGTCAATGATTTCTATAACCTCGAAATCCACAAAAGTACAAACTCCGTCAATGTCAACTGGCACCTACAGTAGTAGACCCAATGGTGATACTCGCTGCTGGTTGGCTAATCTCAGGTGGATAGGGGATCTGACTAACTGAGGGCTACCCATCTGTTCCCATGTCTACTTAGTCAGGACATTCACCTCTGATCCTAGATCTAAGACAACCTCATCCATTTCAAACTCGCCAATCTGCGCTGTGAATTTCATCTCTCTTCCGGTCCTTGTATGTCCTGTAATATTATGGACAGCGCTATGTGCACTGCCCGAGAGAGAAGGTTGCTGACACTGATCTATAATGCGCTGTAGCTCGCCGATAGATTTTTCATTTCTCAGAAGTTTCAAGAAACTGTGCAAGAAGGATTGTACACTTCCTGTCGATTCGTCTTCGTCGCATCTTCCCGATGTGGTAGCCTACGGTATCTGCTCAGGGCTATCGCCACAAGGTGCTTGCTGCGGTACGCCCCTAGACGGCGGTACCTGTGATCCTGATAGTGTAGGTTCATCAAAGGAAGCCTTGGCTTCATGAAATGTCTCTTTATTCTTCTGTAGGTCGAGTCCTGTTGCTTTGCTAGGGGCTCTGCGCACCCACTGCTGACTTGTGTTATTTTCAACATCCTGCGATGTCCCGCTGGTGGAAGCACCGCTGCGAGTCACAATGTTAACTCTTGGTTCTGGTTTTTCCTGCTCAGCAACAATAAGTTGGATGTTATGGTGTACTATTGGCTTAGGGTGTTTGATATTAGCTATCAATATACGACACTCCTCTATAGTATGATCATAAGATTTGTAGTAGTTATAAGTGGTAGTGGGCTATGACAGTCCCTAGCATAGTGTCCTACAACTCCGCAGTTATAGCAAGTGATTGGTCCATGACCACAGCCAAAACCTTCTCCTCTGACGAAGCCTTCTCCTCTAGCAAAGCCTCCTCCATGGCCTCGTCCTCTGAATCCTCCTCCACATCCACCATAAGCTGGATCAGGCTGTGGTCCTGCTACTGGACCCTGTGTTTCTGCGTGGACTCTGTATACGTCATGTTTTCTATCCAACATGAGATCATAGGCTCGGCAATTCTGTTCATCATGTCCGACAGAACTACAGAAGAAACAGTATAGGTTCTTAGGTGTCTATACATACTTCTGAAGTAAAGGGCATTGCTGAGGTAGGTGTCCTTGTGTTTTACATATTTCACATCATGGCCCTTGCATTCGTGGCAAGGGGCTAGGAGCCCCTGATGCTAAATATTCTGCAAAGACTGGACAATTGTCTTTGGTATGACCCTGTGCTCTACATCGTAAGCACCATATGTCTTGCATAACCTCTTTGTCTTTCTTAAGTTCACGTATCTATAACGTGAGGTTGGCCAAATGGTTCTGTAGAGTTGTCATGCCTATACTGGTTTCTGCTAAGGGTTAAGCTTCTAGCTTCATTTCCATCTCCAACGCGTCATCCTGCGTCTGGAGTTTCTGCTGCATTAGTGGCACTCTGATGTGAGGGAGCAACGCTGCAATAAACCATTCCTTATGCTACTCTGGCGCAAACTCAAAGCTTACTTGGTCTATAAGAGCTTTGAATTTCTGGTCAAAGTCCCATACTGACTCTGATGGTAGCTGCTTAATATCCTTGAGCTCTGTTATGCACTGAGACTCAGACTTAGGTTTCTTAAATTCTTTAATCATGACGTTCTTGACCTGGGCAAGTGTCCTGGGTACTGTGGTATACTTTATGTACCATGTTAAAGCTGGATCTCTGAGTGTAGTGACCAACTGTACAAGTTTAAGGTTATCGTCATTGATTGTTTTAATGGTCCACATGGCTTCACATAGGAACCAATGGTGTTCTGGGTCCTCTGCTCCTGTACCCTTAAAGGTGGGTAGCCTCATATCATCTCCCATTCTATTTCTCTGTGGTGGGTTCTGATTGACTGGATTACTACCACTCAGCGGTGTAGGTAGAGGTGATGTAGCAGTAGTAGGTACTGTCTGTGAGCTACTAGATGGAGTACCTACGGGATTACTCTGAGTCCCGGGTTGTTTTTGTGGGGTATAGGGCTAGTAAGGGATACCCCCCTCTGGCTCTTCTATGTTACTAGGAATTGGTTGCCTAATATTGTCTGAACTATCTCCAGATACAGGAGAGCTGAAAGTTACTTTATATTTCTTACCACTACATGTTCGTCCAATGTCATCAAAATCACTTTCAAACTCTTGTGACATTACTATCTTTACTTATTCATCTAAAATCATGTCCATTACTCCTTTTTCATATAGCAGCATCTTAATGGACAAGTTTAGATATTTTAGGTACTTACCGCGATATCCTTTGAATAAGTACCACTCAGCCTCGCTGAAGCTCTTTCTCTGGTCAACTGCAAATTCTGTAACGAAGCTTCCTAGCACACTCCCAAGCCAGAAGTCCACTTCTCTCGTTAAGGAATTGTCGAGACTCTGTACGGTCTGAATCAGCTCCGGTGTCCAGACAATGTTTCTTTTCTTTTTGAATATATCCCTATCTGTCAACTTGGATAACCAGTCAAAAAGTTCATTTCCATAGGTTGCAAAAAATATGGCGTGTATATCTGAAGCGATATGCTTTTGTAACCAGTCCTCTATGCTCAGTTTAGGGCTCTGATTTTCTTTCTTGGAAAACTCCCTTAGGTTTGAATCCAGCCACTGGTGAAACTCTTTCTCTAGTAGGATGCCAACAGAACATTGGCGCTCAGTTGTTCAAAACCGGAAATGGAACCATTTGTTGGCTGCTATGGGCAGACCCGGGTTTACTATAATCAACCAACAACACTCCTAGATCACTGGCCCTTTCGGTGACAGACCGTGAAGCAGCCTGAAGTCTCACCCGAAGTGACTCTAATGGGTTGGCCAAGGACTCAAGTGTCTTAGACCAGGTTCTGTGGTGATCCCACTAGCGGCTCGCAGCTCCTCTAGCTGCAAGATCTCTCTCTATGTCTGCGCGTCGTGCGATCTCCTGCTCACGTCGCACGATCCCCCCATCTCGCAGCTCTTCTAGCCACGAGATGTTCCTTTACACCACCGTGCGGTCCTTCCCTATGACGCACACTTTCCCTGACTTGCAATATCTCTAGCCTTACCACATCGCCGAGCACCGTGCGACACGCAGCTCCTGCCCAACGAGAAGCCCTCAACCTGCGGTATCGCGCACCGCAGCTTCTCTGCCGGTGTGGTATCACCTCTCTGTGATATCCTACCTCCACGGTTTAGCACACTTAGCATTGCTCGTGTCGACGTGCAAGACTTAACATACAAAGCTATTCGATACTGCAACCAGTGTCTGTTTTACACAAAGCATGAATGAACCACATACAACCTGCCAAAGGCTTTTATCCTATGTTTATCATTCTATGCTGTTGTGAACTGATTAACACATTCATTCATTAAGCTGCAAACAAGTTCATGAAATAACTGAGAAATGCATAGGTAAACATAACACATAAACCAATCGCATGACACTTTATTTTAACGTGGTTCACCTCCAGGATGGAAGTTACGTCCACAGAACTGTGTTTTCTATTATAACTCAAGGGAAGGTAAAACACAGTTCTGCTGCACCGCATATGCAGCTCAAGATCTTCTCTCTTCGATCTCTTTCTCTCTATATTGCTTTCCTACAATATACTCTTCCCTTTCTGTCGATCCCTGTGGATCGTTACATGCATGCCCTATGAGCCAGCTACTGGTTACCATAAGATTGCTACCGCTAATAACAGAACCAGAGCTGGACTTTACAACAGTCTAATAATCTACAGAGCGACTAGCTAACAGTCTAAGTGCCCAAAAATCCTCAATAACCCAACCAACCCTTTTACAATACAAAATATATCCCTTTATAGGCAGCCTGAGGGTCTAGCCATTACAACACTGTGGGCCTATCCTAGCAGTAACCCAAAACCCTAATTAGTGACATTCGGCCCTTTCTGTACTTGAGGTAGCCGCTTTCCGTCACACCACAGCTTCTTGCAATCTTCCATGCTTCCCGGCACTGATCATGGGTACTATGCACCGCTTCTCTTTTATGTCCTTCGTCTTCAATGATTTAGCCTCGTTGATCCTTCTCTTTTATGAGGGTCACTGAGCCCTCCTGTCTTCCATTGCTGCCTTCAATGCAGTGGTTGAGCTCTCTCTTCTCAGCCGCTCCGGTACCATTGCCTTCTTGACTTTTCTATCTTAAAAGTCATGGTTTCTGGATCTTCTCTCCTACTGGAAACGTGCTACGGTGTCGTAGCTCTGTCTTAACTTCTTTCCACCAAAACTTATCGTTCCGCCAAAACTAGCAGCTTCTTCTGTAGCTGCGGGACCCTACTCCAACAGTCTTCTTGGCAGAGAACTGTGTGGAGAATATAAATTTAAGACCTCTGTCACCTGACTAGTCCAACTACCTCGTTAATTAAAATCTGCTCACAGCATTATAAACTTCAGCCTAGAAGCTGCAACAAGTTCAGTCTCAGTAGTTAACCCCTCAAACTCACTTCAGTAATCCCCTCCATTGAATTTATCTTGAGTAAATTCATTCACTCTTAATTATCACCTCTAGAATGAGTAGCCTCAGCTGTCTTCAATGGGAAATTTTATAGAGATGCCTAGGTCTTCTGGGTCAGTTTCCATTTAATAAGCCACCTACTCTAATTCCACTTTCTTGGAGAATCATAACCACAAATATAGGGAAGTTTCTACCTACAACAGTTGGAAGTGGTTTGAGGATGCTGCCACTTGTCAGTTTACTATCCACCCAGTCTCCTCCACCAATTAACCAGTAAACACTCTTTTAACAGCCTCCCTAAGCTGTTGTCTCATCATTTATTTATTTATAAATAAAATATTCTAAATTACATTAATTATTCTTGACCCCACTAGGTCATCAATTACAAACTTAGCATAAAATATAACACAATGTTCCTCAAATAACATTAAATTGTTTTTGCAATTTGGGGCATGTGACATACACACCCCCTTAAATTATAACATTGTCCTCGATGTTATTGATTCCTCATCCTCAGAGTTCCCCTGAAATAGAATTGGATATGCATCCTACATATGACTTTCCAATTCCTAGGTGGCTTCCTATGGACTAAGCTACTTCCATTGCACCTTCACTTGACCAATGGTGCGGTTCCGAAGCGAGATCTCCCTCCGCTCAAGGATACAATCCAATTCCACCAGAAAATCTCCTTTGGTTTCCACCTGCACATCATTCCAATTAATAACATGAGTAGCATCATGTACATATTTTTTTAATACATAAATGTGAAAAACATTGTGAACTCTTAAGTTCAGTGGTAAAGCTAACTGATAGGCTACCTGTCCGATCCTTGACATTATTTCAAAAGGACCACAATATCGAGGTGCTATATTGGCACAACTACCCAGCCTCAGAGAACTCTTTTTGGGTCTCACCTTAATGAAAACGTGTTCACCTATAAGGAACTCCTTTGGAGTTCATTTAAGGTATGCTTGACTTTTATGTAGATCTTGTGCAATTTTCAGATTACCTTGTACCTGTTTTACAATTAATTCCATTTCTTTTAATAATTCAGGTCCTAATACTAACCTGTCCACTGGATTACTCCAAAAGATGGGATTATTGCATTTCCTTCCATACAGAATTTCGAAAGGACTATACCTAGTTGAAGCTTCATAATGATTATTGTAGGCAAATTCTACTAGGTGTAATTAATTTCCCACTTACCTGGCTGCTCTTTTACGTACATTCTAAGTAGATCTTCCAGTACCTGATTTACTCTTTCAGTATGTCCATCAGTTTTAGGATGGAAAGAGGTACTAAAATTTAACGTGGTATTTAATCCTTTAAACAAGGATCTCCAAAAATTACGTATAAATTTAGGGTCTCGATCTGAAATTATCACCTTCGGTATTCCATGCAACCCAAAAATTTGTTTTAAGAAAATATCAGCAATATGTGTAGCTTTATAAGTAGTTTTTACATGTATAAAATGGGCTGCTTTACTCAATTTGTCAACCACTACCATTATTGAGTCATTTAAGTTCTGATTTTTAAGGAATCTAGTAACAAAATAAAGGCTAATTATCTCCCATTTCCAGCTAGGGATAGGCAAAGGCTAAAGTAGCCCAGCTGGATGCTCATGTTTAGTTTTTACTTGCTGGCATTCAAAGCATCTAGCAATATATTCTGCCAGTTCAGTCTTCATGTTTGGCCAGAAATAATATTTTCTTAGCATGGTTATAGTTTTCTGATAACCTAGATGCCTTGAATAAGGAGTTTTATGAATTTTGTTTAAAATTAATAACTTAATCCTAGGTACATTAGCTACATATAATCTGTCTTTATACAGTAATAATCCTTTTTCATTCAAGTTGTACCTTGTACTTAGACTTTCTATTAGATTTTATTTTACTTTTGCTTGTAACTTTAGGTAATTTTCATCTTGTTCTATTCCTGCTTTAAGCTGTTCTTCCAAATCTGTTGTATAAGTGCTGATAGCTGCTGTAAAATTCAGCTTTGCATTTCTACTTAATGCATCAACAACTTTATTCTCCTTTCCTTTGATGTGTTCAATTTCAAAATCGTATTCACTTAGAAAAGCTAGCCACCTAGCTTGCCTAGCATTCAAGTTAGGTTGATCTAACAGATATATCAATCCTTTATTAGCCGTCATTAAGATAAACTTCCTTCCAATTAAATGATGACGCCACATCTTTAAAGTGTGTATAACAGCAGCTAATTCTAAGTCATAGGTCGCATAATTTTTTTCATGAATCTTCAGTTTCCTGGACTCATAAGAAATGACATGTCCTTCCTGAGTCAATACTCCACCTAAACCGTCATTGCATGCATCAGTACATACTATAAAATATTTATGAGGGTCAGCAATTCTTAAAATTGGTGCGCTGGTTAATAAGGTTTTTAACTTTTTGAAACTATCTTCGCACTTCAGATTCCAATCAAATTTCTTCCCCTTTTTCTGCAAAGAGGTTATTGGATTTACAATTCTCGAAAACCCTTCAATGAACCTCCAGTAATAACCGGTAATCCCCATGAATGATTGGATGTCAGTTACATCTTTTGGGACTGTCCAATCTTCAATTTCCTTTATCTTTTTGGGATCCACCGAAATTCTCGTTTTAGTCACCACATGATCTAAGCACTGGATTTTATCTTTAAAGAAGTCGCATCTACTAAATTTCGCAAAAAGTTGATGCTCTCGTAACTCTTGCGAGACAATTTTTAAGTGTTCTTTATGTTCTTCTTCAAATTTCAAATAAATTAATATGTCATCGATAAATACGACCACAAATTTATCCAAATATTTGTGCATTACATTATTCAGTAGACACATAAAAACAACTGGAGCGTTAGTAAGCCCAAAAGGCATAACAGCAAACTCGTAATGTCCATATCGAGTTCTAAAAGTTGTTTTAAAGATGTCTTCATCTTTAATTTTGACTTGGTGATATCCAGACCGTAAGTCAATCTTTGAAAACATTTTGGCTCCACGTAGTTGATCAGACAGATCATCTATGTGAGGTAACAGGTATCTGTTCTTAAAATTCATCTTATTTAATTGGTGATAATCTATGCATAGTCGTAGAGTTCCATCCTTCTTCTTATTGAAAGATGACAGGTGCCCCCCAGGGAGACACACTGGGTCTAATATAATTCTTATCAATAAGTTCTTTTAACTATGAATTAAGTTCATTTAGTTAAAGTATATTCATTCGATAAGGGGCTTTCGAGCTGGGCACTGCACCAGGTACCGGCTCAATAGTAAAATCTAATTCCCATTTCGGAGGTAGTCCTAGAATTTCTTCCTAAAATACATCTTATATTCCTTTAGAACCGGTATATCCTCCAATTTTAATTTATCTATGTTGTTCAAGTTTTCTTCATTGGTTATTGTTACTGCATAAGCCTTACAACCTTTCCTAACAACTCTCTTAAGCTACAGAGCAGAAATCTGCCTTACGGCTATTTTCCTAGGGATTCCCTTTACACTTATTAATTTTCCACCATTATTTATGCAAGTAAAGGTTTTATTGAAGCAATTCAAGACCACCCTATGCTGCTCTAACCAATCCATACTGATTAATATACCATATGAACCTAAAGGTAATACATTGAGCTTAACAAAAGTTTCAAACTGATCCATAGTTACTGCACAATTCTTTACAAAGCTAATTACCTTTCTCTTTGCACCAGTAGCTAACTGAACTAACCAAGAACTTGCAAACTTTTTGTTAGAATAATCCTTCGGGATTATTGTAAATAAATCATAAATAGGAATATGATTAGATAGGAAGACAAACAGGCTGAGCGGAAGGTGAAACCCAACCGCCATGTGCTTTGTATAAATATAGGCATTTGCATTGGAAATGAAAAAAAGAATCGGGAGTTATTACCAACAAGTGGTATCAGAGCGGGTTCCTGCCATAACTCCTGCTGTTAAATTTCAGTCCTGGCAACCTGTATGCTTTCCAGTGCATTTCCAGACCTCCAGTCTGCCCTTTTCTCTTCCCTCCTGCCAGTGCATTCATTGTATGCGTTATTCTCATTATCATGAGACTACTGCTGCGTTGAAGACTCTGGAAGTGTAACCCTAACCCTAGTCTACATCACGCTCTTATTTCCGCTGGTTTTATTATGCGACCTCCATCTTATATTATTCCTGTAGCTGTTCTCCATGAGTCAATTACTGTTTTAAACATGCCCTCGACATCAGACTCCTTTGACATATCCCCTCCATATTGAAGCTGCTGGTGGCTCAGCCCTTAGTTATGGACCGAGCTTAGTTCACAAGAACCTTACAGCCTGGAAGAAACACAGTGATATTGACCGTGATCGTAAGGTGGAGGAAACACGAAGGGAAGGGCATTGGTATTGGCATAGAGAGTGCCCCAAGGTTAGCTAGTGAGCAGGGGGAACAAGCCTGTTAATCACCGCGTTATTTGCTGCGTGGAGCATCGTGTTTTGTGCTGAAATTTGATGTGAGGAGAGACTGCTCATGGAGAGACAGTCACGTTGAAGACTGTGTTGGAGCTGCTTGTTGGTGGCCTATGCAATCTTTCAGCGTGGAGACTGCTGCCTGCCCGAAGAACTGTGTTGAAGACCTGCATTGTGAAGACTTGCGTAGTATCTGCGTGGAGAGTGAATCAGTTCGTGACCTTTACTATTGAGTTTTTGTGATCTATTGCTGCGACTTGGAAGCTTGCGTTGAAGACTGAGTGCTGGAGACTTATATATTGAAAGCATTGTACTTCCAGCAGAAGGGCCTGCATTGAACTATCAACTGTTCCACACCACATTCAATCCCTTTGGAAGTTGCAAACTTCCTCTAGACAGCGTTGAAGACTGAACGTGTGGAGACCTGCGTGGAGGCTGCCTGGTGCTGTGGTGAGGAGAGACTGCTGCCTACGTGGGGAGACTGCTGACTGATATTTGCTGCTTGCTGCTTGATGAGAGCCTGCGTGAATGAAGAGAGCCTGGGAGAATGAAGAGAGCCTGCGATTTTGAACTGCTGATATACCACTGATATTCTTCTCCTTTAGTGCGTTGAAGACTAAACTGCACGTGGATTTGGTCGCTGTTCTCTGGGCCATCATTCAGTTGTTTTTGACCTAATTTCTATGCATGGATTTTAAGTGAAAAATATGCAAATATTTTCATTTGCATTGTTTGAAAGAGGCCTGTGACCTAGCTTCTGTATTAAAACTTTGATATAGATGTAAAGACTAGTTCCTTCTCTCATATGCGTGAAGGATGATGGGTGGAATGGGCCCATGGATGCTGTAAATTTGAATTAAAGTGAGTAGAACGCTAGTTTTGCCCTAGTTCCAAATTGATATAATGAAGACTGATATAATGTATGCTGCTGATATAATGTATGTTGCCAGACTGATATAATGCATGCTGCGATTTGAGACTGTGTAATGGATGCTGAGATTTTCTTATGTGATTGATATCATACTGCATAAAACCTATCTTTTATGCTGGAGACTGCTGGCTGCGTTGGAGTGTGATTGATATCATATATTGAAGACTGCATAATACCTATCAGCATATCACATCTGCGACCAAGTTGAAGAGCTGCCTGAGTGGAGCTGCGTGGAGCTGAATGTGAAGATTGTTGTTGCAATCCAGACAATTGCTACTGATAATTGCTACTGCTAATCACTTGATTTTGCAGGATATATAGTCTGGTGCTTGATTTTTGTGCACTTATATCCTTTGCACACTAATATATTAGCTTCTGGTGCCTCCACATATTGTATAAAAAGGAATGTTGTTGTATATTTCAAGCTCGTGATTGATATATTTTGTATACTAAAGAAGCTTGTGTATGCTCACCTGAAGCTTGCATTGTATTCACCTTGGCAGAGACTGTAGACCTGCAAGGTTATTATTTTTTCTATTTCTCTTTGTCATATCTTACACTAACAGTTGTAAATATGCACTCTTTGGCATCTAGTATTGGTGCTGCCCTAGCTGGCAAATACCAATCCAAAGACCCTTCCAAGGGAGACTGCAGCAAGAGAGGTCGAGGAAGAAGAAATTTCAGAGGCAGAGGGGGCAGAAGCAAAAGATCAGACTTGCAGTGCAAGCATTGCGGAAAGACTGGGTACACATCAGATCAGTGTTGGGCTTCGTGGGAATCCATCAAAGACAAGCACAACCAAAAGAAAGATGACCAAGATGCTAGTAAATCTTCTGATTCTTGTATTGTTGCACATTGTAATCTTGGATTTAATGAA
>LPNX010812071.1:103810-168086 GCA_001517045.1 Pseudotsuga menziesii
GAAAAAAAGAATCGGGAGTTATTACCAACACTTTTCAACTGGAAGTTTACACTTTTCTACCAAATTAGGAGAAATATAGCTTAAAATAGCTCCTGGATCAATTAAAATAGATATAGGTATTTGATTTATCTTACCTTAAACTTCCACCATGGAAGTTTGATAGTCTGCTTGTTGATTCTCCAATGCTGCATTGATCTTGGGCATTGTCCTCGCTAGATCACCAACAGTCATCTCCTCCTGTATTGTGTGGATGTTGCTGACAGTATTCTTCCGATTGGGACAGACTGATGCAGAATGAGGACCATTGCATTCCCAACACTTTATGGGTTCTTTTCATTCAAAGTTCTTTGTGTAGTTACTGTGGTTGTTAGCAGATTCTTTATTCTTTTGAGTATTTTGATTGGTCTATGAATTACTTTTATTCCCATGGAAATAATTATTAGGAAAATTTCTGGTGTTATTACTTTTAGAATTTCAATTAGGTACAAACTCTTTCTTCTTTTGATCAAATTAATTATTCCTTTTGGCCTTCAAGTTGGCCATACTCTCCTTTTTACGATTCTGTTCATAACAGAAAATCACTTGTCTCATGGCTTCTTCTAGAGTTTTTGGATTGTCATACTCAATACTGTCCTTTATATGATAAGGTAAACAACTAAGAAACCGTTGTACCTTAGGTTTCTCGTCCACAATGTATGGAACATAATTGAGCGAACTTAGAAATTTACTATTCATCTCTTTCATATTCACTGGTACCCAGTTTTAACTTGTAGAATTCCTTAGCCCTTTCCTCATATTACTGTTCAGATAAAAATTTATTTTTGGAGTATTTCTTGAATGTGCTCCAATTTATGATTTTCTCTCTTATACCTTTCACTCTTTTTAAGTCCTACCACCATATATTAGCTTTCCCCGTAAGATTATAAATAGCCATCCTGGACTTCAGTTGATTAGAATAGTTATAAATATAGAAGTACTTCTTCATCCTGGATAGCTAGGATTCTGCTTCTTCCCCCTTTTCAGTTTCTCCATTAAATTTTGGCATCTTGATCTTCTTGAACTCCTCAGATATTTCTTCATGAGGTTTATATTTTCTTTTCCTAGTATGGTGGTTATCCTCACTACTGTCACTAGTATAATGAGAGTCGTGTTTATCACCATATACTTCGGAAGATAAGCTAATTTCATTTTTAACTTGTTTAGTATTTTTATACTTATGCTGATAACCTAAATCTTCAGAATCGGTTCTTTTACCCTTTCCCTCATTATGAAATCTTTCTATTAAGATCTTATTAAGCTCCTCTTGAGCTCTCAGAATCCTCTCATTTTCTTTCTTAACTGATTCCATCTCTGATTTTAATTCTTTAACTGTTTGTAGTAGTTTGGAAGAATTACTGGTTATATCTTCTTGTATAGGTTCTTTTTGTAGATTATCTCATTCAGTGTAAGGAGATTCCTCATCTGCATATCCTTCCAATCTTTCCATACCTGTCATTAACTTAGAAATAAATTTCTCTGTGTGTATCATTCAAAGAAAACAACATCAACATAATTATTTAAATTTATTGTTCCATATAAGCAAGTTGACCTTCATTAAGGCCTAGTGTTTGAACCTTGTGCTCTGATACCACATGTAATAACCCAAAATTTCGTAAAAATTAAAAAAATTAAAGTGACATAAAATATCTAAAGTCGCAGCTAAGTAACTGCTAATAGTTAGCGAAAAATGAAACAGTTTATAACAGATCATGGGTTTGTTTCATTAAAATAATCTGTAAACTAAAGGATGTAATCTTAAACACCTGTGTTAGTACTATTAATTACTTAACAACTTTAATTTTATCAGAGTTAAAAAAGGACTTGCATTTAGCTGCTGCTACATATACTGATGATTTACTTTTGTCAAGTAGGTAAGAATTCTTGTTTGAGATCGGGGCTTACTTAACGTTCTTCTAACTCAATTGGACAACTGGTTCTTACAGGTTTAGTACGTAAGCGTAAGATCTTGTAGGTGTTATTTTAAATTACATCGATAAAATTACTCTCCTAGCATGTTAAGATGCTAGTTTAAGAAAAGGTTAAAATATGTTGCTTGTCTTCAAGGAGGTAATGTAAATTATTTTTCGTTGTTATGAATCTATGAATGTATTTATAACTAACGCCATATTGAATTTCCATCAAAAGCATAAATAATGGTTTAAATTACAAGAGCAAGTACTTACCAAAGTTCCTTCAGTCGTATGATGATTATCTTCCAAAAGTCTATAGTACATAGTTAGTTTCCTTGTGTTTACAGTACTAGTTATTTATAAATTCCCATAGAGAGCATAGAGCTTATGGTTTTGGTTTAATTTTACTTCAACTACTTAGTGATCTCACAGCTATTCTCACTTCAATACTCAAGGTGTCCTTCTCTTAAAGCATGAACAGGTTCCTATGTTTTTCAATTATAAAATTAACAATAAGTTATTAGACTCTTTATGAGAAATTCTCTATTATTGTTAGTCTTCAGTTTCTTGAAGACTCCCTCAATAAAAAACATAAAGGTTTTGTTTTCATAAGTTTAAGGATTTTCCTTTTTACTATAGTCATAAGCTATATTATAACCATTCCATACTTCCTTTTACTAGTTCTAAAACTACACCATACATATTCGACTTGTTTGCAAGCATGAAGATCTTCTGGGATAAAATAGTATCCAAGTTGTAACCATAATACTATATTATTTATGTTATAACAATAGTATTTTAAGTTATAACAATTGTATTAAGTTATTACCTAAGTAGAATGACCTACCAAACAACTACTATGATGAAATCGAATGATGGCTAGCAAATCTTATATAGTTTAAACCTATACTTTGTTAATTTCCAAGGCATAATATATATCGTTGGCATGTTTCTTATCATTAGCAATCATAGCTCATCTGGTCATTTGAAATGATAGATTGTAAAATGTTTTGTGCAACGCTGACTTAAGGTTTCGACCGACACTTGTTGAAATTTTTGGAAGGGCACTTGGATAGGATTACATCCATTCGTTGGTTGACTTACAGGGATTAAGAATGCAATTACAGGAGTTATTGATCTAGAAATATATTCAACCTAATGTGTCACCATGGGGAGCACCGGTTTTGTTTTAAAACAAGAAACATGTCACTTTCAGAATGTGTATAGATTACACAAAGTTAAACAAAATGACCATAAAAAACAAGTACCCACTATGGAGAATTGATGATTTGTTTGATCAGATTAGTGGAGCCAAAATTTTCTTTAAAATTGATCTTAGATCAGGTTATCATCAAGTAGAGGTGAAAGAAGAAGACATCCATAAAACTGCTTTCCACACAAGGTATGGACATTATGAATTTGTAGTGATTCCATTTGGATTCACTAATGCCCCTGCAACATTTATGAATATGATGAAAAATGTGCTAATCAAATTCTTGGATAAATTTGTGTTGGTGTTTATTGATGATATATTAATTTATTCAAAGAATGAAAAGGAACATGAGGACATTTACGAAAAGTATTGAAAATTTTGAGAGAACATCAATTGTATGCAAAACTTGGTAAATGTGTTGTTTACAAAAAATAAGTTCAATATTTGGGACATCATTTCAGAAAAAAGGGGTAGTAGTCGATCCTACCAAAATGAATGCTATACTCGAATGGCCAACACCAAAGGATGTACATGACATCAGGTCCTTCATGGGATTGACCGGATATTATTGTAAATTTATCGAATTTTTTTCCAGAATAGCTAATCCTATAACAAGTCTTCAAAATAAAAGTGTTCAATTTGTATGGAGTGAACAATGTCAAGAAATTTTTGATAGACTAAATTTTTTTTTGACAACATCACCTATATTAAAAGTTGTCGACTGAAGTAAAGAATTCATAGTTTGCACTTATGCAAGTAAGGAAGGGTTAGGAAGAGTATTGACTCAGGAAGGTCATGTGATCTGTTATGAATCCAGGAATTTGAAGGAGCATGAACAAAATTATGCAGTACATGACATGGAGTTGGAAACCATTATCCACGCTCTTAATATTTGGCAAAATTATTTGATGGGGATTTTTTTTTGTTGCTAATTGATAATATCGGATTAAAATATTTGTTTGATCATAAAACATTGAATGCTCATTGAAGCCAAATGGCTTGCATTTATAAGTGGATGTGATTTTTAATTTAGAAATATAAAAGGAAAAGAGAACATAGTAGCAGATTCCTTAAGTTGACAACAACAAAAACTAGACACTATGTTAATCAGCGGATACGAGTCGGAATTCAAAAATATGTTGGAAACAATGTCAAATAGTGATTCTGAATATAAGAGATTAATGGAAAAATGAATTTACAACTCTGGTAATACTGAGGATTATATGTATCAAATTGATGCAGATGGATATTTGTGCTTTAAAAATCGAATTTATGTGCCTAATCGGGCTAATATTAAGCAAATAATATTCAAAGAATTACATGATAATCTGTATGCAGGACATACTGGGTATCAGAATTTTATAACAACTCTAAAGAAAAACTTTTACTGGCCAAACATGAAGAAGGAATGAATGGAGTATGTGTTGATATTACAGCATCAGGATTCATTCTCCAGTCTTGTAATATCAAGATAGTAGGCCTTTGTCATCCTACGAATATCCTCATATGATTGAGGTGGACAATAGGCTTGTGTAGTCCTACGAATGTCCTTATATGATTGAGGTTTTGATGTTGGAAGTCTTGTGATATCAAGACAGTAGGATTGTGTAGTCCTACGAATATTCGCATATGATTGAGGTGGATAGTAAGCTTGTGTAGTCCTACGAATATCCTCATATGACTGAGGTGGACAGTAGGCTTGTGTAGTCCTACGAATATCCTCATGTTGTAAGGTGGTGTACTTTACTATGTGAAGTAGATATACTATGTGATGTATGGATAGTCATGGTCAACAGGTGCTACAAGTATCCTTTAGGGATTAGCTACCCCTAGAGTGATTTACTTTAGCATATGACTATATGAACTGGGGCAATACATATGATCATAGGTTCGGGAACGATCTTATGAGTATGATATGATTAATTAATGAAAACACACATGGACCATGCAGAGATATTTAATATAAGCACAGATATAGAGAGAGAATTTGAATTACAGTTATGGTAAACAAGTTCAGTTAATTAAGGGTTCAACTCCTTAATTTATGCAAATGGTTATTGGAAATAAAGACTGATGAAGATGCACTAGTTCTGTTCAGTTACATTCAGTTCAACTTAGTTACATTTATTTCAACTCAATTAACTACTCATTTAGAGTTAGTTAATTAATGGAAGGCACATATCTTCATGTGGAAGATAATTATGGATTAAAGTTTTAAAATTCAAGTTTCTTCATATTTTTCTCAATCACTAACATGGTATCAGAGCAAGGTCATGCAAGATATTAGTTTGCGCAAGAAACTAAATCCTACATGATCTTGAGAAGTATTGATCAAAGAGCTTGGAGCCATGGCATCGATCTCCATCCAACCGGAAGACCAATTTGAAGATACTTCCAAATTGAAGGAAAGAGTGTGAATCATTCTTAAGGAAAATGATCTAGATGTTTACTTGACCTCAATGAGTGAGGACTCTTTATGCAGGGTGAATTAAAGAGAAAATCAAAAAGCACAATTTATGTCACTTTTCAAGAGACAAATTTTGCGAAGACGTTTTGATCAATTCGTGAGGAATCAGACAAAACGGTTCACAACCCACTTCCGAAATGGGCCGATTTAACTTACTTGTGAGAATATTTCAAAAATACGCAACTGTTTGAGAGATACAATCAGGTATTTGAATATGCAGTTCTTAGAATTTGTGTTATGGATGTTTTCCCAAAGTAGACCAATTGATGGAACAAACCCAAGAGCTATAAGTTGGATATTATCATTATTCAACGGATCTTGTGTATAATGAGAGCCTCAGAGAATTGAGATCTCATCGAAAGAAGAGGATGACCATTGGAAGAAGTTTTCTTTTAAAGAAGAACATTCGCTTCAGGATGCATGGGATCTAGTTTCACCATGCAGAGATTTGCCAGCTCATGCATGCACTCAAATTTGCAAAGAGACCAAGACCAAGGGATTACAGTAATGTCCACAAGTAAGCAGAGATCAAGAGGGAGCATGCAAAACAATAAAATATAAGTAACCAAATATTTTATTATATGCTATTTAGATCTATATGCTTTTGAATGTTTTCATTACAGTCATATAGAGCATGCGTGATTATTTTATAAAATATGAATAGAGAAGATGCATGATTGTTCATAAGATATGAATATAGAGAATGCATGATTATTTTATAAAATATGAATATAGAGGATGCATGATTGTTCATAAGATATGAATAGAGAGCATGCATGATTATTTTATAAAATATGAATATAAATCATGCCTGATTATGAATATAAATGATGCATGATTGTTTCATAAAGATATGAATATAGAGTTGCATGCTTGTTTCATAAATATAGAGATGCATGATTGATTCATGAGATATGAATGTTGGGCTGCATGAATATTTAATTATCATATGCTTTTATAAAATCAGATTATGTTTTATTACAATCTGTATTCTTGGATTTGGAATTGTGTTTAGTTTATTCATTGTTGTTCCTATCTCTATTGGAATGTTATCAAACTCATGAGTCCAAATTTTGCGATATGATATAAGACTAATATAAGACTTATGTAGGAATGATATAAGGTTGAAAACATCATTCATAAGACATGATATTTAGGGCAGCATGATTGTTTTATAAAATGTGAACATAAGACTACATGATTGCCTAGATATAGGGCTTCATGCTTACCTCATGAGATATGAACATGGAACTATATAATTCTTTCATAAAACAAATTTTTGGACTGATATAGGGTTTCATATCAGTACATAATATTATAATGGGTTATGATAAGTCAGTTGGTCAATATCTGTACATAACTAAGTAAATCTTTATCAGTATATTGAAAGTATTTCATGTGAATAAAATTCATGAGTATGAAATGGTTCTAACCATGAGAATAATTTGTCTTGTAGGGAAAATTAATATTCCCTTACCTACAAGTAAAGAAGGATATGAATGTGGAGTCATTCTAATGGATGATCCTGGAAGAGAACAATTCGGGAGGTTCCTATGTCTCTTGGAAAGCATACAAAAATACATGGATTAATTATAGATGTGAAGACTCTTGAAGATATTGTATCTTATTTAAATTCATGTGTCAAATAAGAGCTTCATATATAGATGAGCATGAGTCTCCATGATGGAAGGGCCATATTATGATTCTCACATTTACATGGTGAGAGGGAGTTTCTAGTCTCACTAGCTCCTGAAGAACCGGTGTAAACTAGTTGATATACCTCCTGTAAAAAGGAGATATGTATGATACTCATATTCAGAAGAAGCTAAGAACTGTATTCAAGAATATTGTTATGATTCTTATGATTAGTGGTGTGGCATTCACCTAAACAAACAAAAAAATTATTGGTTAAGGAAAAGGTGCAGTAAAAGAGCCTGAAGAGTTTCAGGATGATGGACTACAAATCCATGGCCACACATATGAAGGTAAATATGAAATTTTATAATTCTTATTTCATATTTGGAGGATCTCAAGTCAGTTGAGATGTATTTGGTTAGTCACAGGTCCCAAGATATGTTATGTGCCTTGCAGTTTGTACATAGACATGTACAAAGCATGTGTTGTGGTACCTACTTGGTACAAGTGTATGTGGACTCATATATGTCTTGATCAGTAAAAGAGAGTTTTAAATACATATGAAATATGACTAATATAGTGATCGAGGAAGATCACATGGGTTTCGCTAGATAGAGCATGTTGAAAAGAAGTAAAGCTTTTGAGGGTTCTAGTCAATTATATTCGATACATGGTACATATCCATATATGAGCAGCATTGATAGCATTCTTATTAAGCTTATGTCTGGGACAAGATTGGTATAGTATATAATAACTCCTCTAGTTGAACAGGGAGTATTGATGTGTCTTCATAGGAGAAAACAGATAAACTCCCCACCCATTAGTCATCGTACATGACTTTGGAAGCTGAGGACTATGATAGCTTGTGGAGAGAATCCACATGAGAAGAGACATGGTCAAAAGTCTCAGAGACTATTTATAGTCTAGACTGTTAGAGAACAGTTAAAACCTATTGAAGAGGTAGTTGGGGTGCTGCAAATATAAAGAGAAGGATTACTGAGAAAGTGATCATGACTTGAAGAACATCATAGAGAATGGCATGCTCACAAAGAACTTCTCCAGATAACAGAAGATTCAAGAAGTCAACAAATGTTGAAGAGTGAAAGAAAAGATAAGTATTTCTTTCTGCAGGTTATTACACATTTGTTGTATAATGTTGTATGTGATGGATTTAAAAATCCATGGTTTCTAGTTTAGAGAAACTTTATTCTGGATTGGATCCAGCTGATGCTACTTTGTGAAAGTAGCTGGTTGGTCTTTTAGCAAACCTGTTGTATTTCGTTCTTACTACTAAGCATATGTGTTGTGGTACCTACTCGGTACAAGTGTATGTGGACTCATATATGTCTTGATCAGTAAAAGAGAGTTTTAAATATATATGAAATATCACTAATATAGTGATCGTGGAAGATTGCATGGGTTTCGCTAGATAGAGCATGTTGAAAAGAAGTAAATCTTTTGAGGTTTCTAGTCAGTTATATTCGATACATGGTACATATCCATATATGAGCAGCATTGATAGCATTCTTATTAATCTTATGTCCGGGACAAGATTGGTATAGTACATAATAACTCCTCTAGTTGAATAGGGAGTATTGATGTGTCTTCGTAGGAGACAGCAGATAAACTCCCCACCAGTTAGTCATCGTACATGACTTTGGAAGCTGAGAGCTATGATAGCTTGTGGAGAGAATCCACATGAGAAGAGACATGGTCAAAAGTCTCAAAGACTATTTATAGTCTGGATTGTTAGAGAACAGTTAAAACCTATTGAAGAGGTAGTTGGGGTGCTGCAAATATAAAGAGAAAGATTACTGAGAAAGTGATCATGACTTGAAGAACATCACAGAGAATGGCATGCTCACAAAGAACTTCTCCAGATAACAGAAGATTCAAGAAGTCAACAAATGTTGAAGAATGAAAGAAAAGATAAGTATTTCTTTCTGCAGGTTATTACACATTTGCTGTCTAATGTTGTATGTGATGGATTTAAAAATACATGGTTTCTAGTTTAGAGAAACTTTATTTTGGATTGGATCCAGATGATGCTACTTTGTGAAAGTAGCCGGTTGGTCTTTCAGCAGACCTGTTGTATTTTGTTCTTACTACTAAGCATATGTTTGAGTACCTTTGAGGTACATTAGAATAGGCTCTTTGTTGCATTTGATACATGGAAGACCTATTATTTGATTGTGATATCTGGCTATTGTTTTAGCCTGAGATAAGCGATGTAATTTGTGGCTAGTACTACAAAAGTTAAGTGTATTGTGGCTAGTACTACAGAAGAAAGATGTATGCGTGAGAGTACTACAAAAGAAAAATGTGTTTTGTGGATAGTACTACATACTAAGAAGTAGTGTAGCTTGGGATGCTACCTACTAGGGTGAAACACTTGAGCCTACAGTCATTAGGTGTTAATAGTCAAGCTTTCTCGAAAACCCTATATGTGTTTTACGATAAAACACATTCGAGATGAAGTTTTACTTCATTGAAGTCATGGTCATAAGTTCCAGTACATAGGTACTGATGAGAAGATTGCAAATTTGTGACAATCCTCTATTTGTGATGAAGTTTAAACACTTTCAAGATAAGCTTGGTATGGCAGAGAATGTCGTCCTCGCTGAGAGGGAGTGTTGATATTACAGCAATGGGAGTCATTCTCCAGTCTTGTAATATCAAGACAGTAGGCTTGTGTAGTCCTACAGATATCCTCCTATGATTGGGGTGGTGATGTTGTAAAGTCTTCTAATTTCAAGACAGTTGGATTGTGTAGTCCTACAAATATCCTCATATGATTGAGGTGGACAGTAGGCTTGTGCAGTCCTACAAATATCCTCATATGATTGAGGTGGACAATAGGATTGTGTAGTCTTACGAATATCCTCATGTTGTGAGGTGGTGTACTTTACTATGTAAAGTAGATATACTATGTGATGTATGGCTAGTCATGGTCAACAGGTTCTACAAGCCTTTAGGGATTAGCTACCCCTAGAGTGATTTACTTTAGCATATGACTATATGACCTGGGGAAATACATATGATCAAAGGTTTGGAAATGATATTATGAGTATGATATGATTAATTAATGAAAACACATGTACCATGTAGAGATATTTAATATAAGCACATAGATAGAGAGAGAATTTGAATTGTAGTTATGGTAAACAAGTTCAGTTAATTAAGGGTTCGACTCCTTAATTTATGCAACTGGTTATTGGAAATAGACATGATGGATATGCACTAGTTTTGTTCAGTTACATTTAGTTCAACTCAGTTAACTACTGAGTTAGAGTTATTTAATTAATGGAAGGCACATATCTTCATATGGAATATAATTATGGATTAAAGTTTTAAACTTCAAGTTTCTTCATATTTTGCTCAATCACTAACAGTATGTAGCTAGGTGCTTTACTTGTCAACATATTAAATTTGTTCATCAACATCCAGTCGGATTATTGCAACCCATACCTATACCTGAATGGAAATGAGAAGTTATAACTATGGATTTCATAACAGGGGTTACCCAAAATGAAAAGACATAATGATTCTGTTATGGTAGTAGTGGATAACTTGGGAAAGGAAACACATTTCATACATGTAAGGTCAATGTACAAGGCTATAAACATCATTGACATATTCATGAAAGATATTTTTAGACTTCATGGAATACCTAAAACTGTTATCACATATCGGGATGCAAAATTTACCTCAAACTTTTGGACATCTTTATTTAAAGGTAGGGACACCAAGTTAAATTTCAGCACATCATACCATCCTTAGACATATGGACAAATTGAACGGGTAAATCAGATATTAGAAGATATGTTAAGGTCGTATGTAATGAATCAACCAAGTAAATGGGATGATTACATTCATTTAGTGGAATTTTCCTACAATAACAATTATCAATCTTCTCTTAAAATGAGTCCTTTTCAAGCATTGTATGGTAGGTGGTGTAAGGTACCCTTGAGTTGGCGAAATATGGAAGACAGAATGATGTTAGGACTAGATATGCTAGAGCAAATGGAAACAATGGTATGGCAATTAAAACAAAACTTAAAGGCATCCCAGAATAGGAAGAAAAGTTATGGAGATGGAAAGATAAGAGATAAAGAATACAATATGGGGGGGGAAGTATTCCATAGAGTAAAACAAACAAAAAATTACTTTACGAGCAGGATTATTTGGAAAACTTGCTCCCAGATATGTAGGACCTTTTGAAATACTGGCTAGAATAGGGCCTGTAGTGTATCGATTGCTTATACCTCCCTATATAAGAGTGCATGATGTTTTCCATGTTTCTTTATTAAAAAATTACGTAACTGATCAATCTCACATTATTGATTGGAATAATGTACAGGTGGGATTGGAGGGCGACTTCCACACGGAACCAATGTGTATCGTAGATAGAAGAGAGGTAGCGATTCGGAAGCGAACTATCATGTAAATTAAAGTACAATGGAAACATTATACACCTGAGGAAGGTACGTGGGAAGAAGAGGGGTTTATAAGATAGGTTTATCCTGATTTATTCCAAGATTATAATAAGACAATTTCACCACTGAGGGAGGTGCAAATGTTTTAGGAGGAGAGTATTGTAATACCCCCTTGTGACATTTTGAGGTAATTTAATTTTAATTTTATTTGTGATAAAAACTAATAATTCCAGGAAAAAAATATTTTAGTATAATATGACGTAAGTATGGTAGTTAGACACACATGCAATAATTGACAAAATCTAAGTTTAGGAAGTAATTGAATCTTCACAAAGACAAGTGGATAGTTTTGAAGAGGGAGTTAGTTATTCAGTTTTAAAAAGTCCTAGGAAAGGAAAAAGAAAGGGGGGGGGCTTCCAGAGAACACTAGAAAAGGTGTAGGCTCTAAAATAAGAAAGAGAATGAGTGAAGAGATGTAGTTGAACATCTGAGAATGTTAGGCTCTGAAACCGAACTGACATAGAGCTCCTAAGGAGTCAGTTTATGGAAATAACTAAATTTTTACTAAAATACTGGTGGCAACTTGAGCGAAAGAAGGTGGAACCTAAACTCAAGCATTTGGGCGAGGGGTAGGAAGTCTCAAGGTCCTAAGGATCGGCAGTGTATGACTGTCAAATTTATGGAAAAAGAGCTCCTAAGGAGTCAGGTTCTGGAAATAAATAAACTTTATCTAAAAAACTGGTGGCAACTTGGAGCGAAGTGAAACCTAAAATCAACCATTTGGGCAAGGGGGAAACATTTTTACATATATGTTTACTCAACTTTATCCTTTTAATATTATGGATTTTATGTTCATTGTTAGGATATTTAGACACTTAGGAGTTACTTAAGATCAACTTGTGTAATATATCCGTTAGGTAAAAGTGTGTTTCTTTAGTATGCATTCGTAAATATTCTAATCCGACGGTCATGAAATGTTCTAGACATAGAGTGATCCAACGGTTCAACTTATTTTAGATCATACTTACCATTGATCCGTGGCTTAACACCCAATTGGTCTATGATCTCTATTTAAAGAGCATAGAGGGTCCTTGGCTAGTTGATCGATTATGAAAATATCATGTAACTTTCTTTCTTTTGCATAATAAATTGCTCCAAGTAGCTATTTGGCTGGGGCCATGGACTGTTTCCCTCTCGAGGGTTTTAACCACGTGACAAACATCGATGTGTTGATCTGTGATCTGTTTGTGTGAAGTGGTATCTAAAGGTGTTCAGTCTTTTGGGAGTACCATGTGTACTTGAACATGGTATCAGAGCTTTTATGAAGAGCCGCTTTCGGTTTTGATCAAGATATGGAACCGGTGTTGCCGAAACTTTGAAAGGGTTTTTGGTTCTTGATTTTCTGTGCATTTGTAACCTATGGGAGTTATTCCATTGCATCCGGAGCATCGTTTCCATTAGGAAATAGTTTTTATTTCATCGAAAACCATTTTCGTTTGCTGCAGAACACCCATTTCGTCAAATCTGAAGGTATAATGTTACAATGACGGAATTATTTTTTTTAAATCTCTCATATTTTATCAGTTTATTATTAGATATTTTATGTTTTAGTCTCGGACTGTTGATTTCCCTGACTGCGTATGCTCTTTGTTGTGCACCTTGCATGATCGTGGTGAATCAGAAACAATAAGGGAAAGTTTTTTTTGTCTTCTTTGCTACGTATGCTCTTTGATGTGCACCTTGTGTGATCACGGAAAATCATAAACAGTGAGAAAACTTGAAAACATAGAATTTTTGGGTAAGCTAACCAAGATCTAACCCCATTGTGTGGAAAAAATATTTTTGTTTTTGTTTTTCTTTTTTTGTGATCTGCAGGAAAAGAAAGCAAGCACGGAAAACGAGAGAGAAGAGTAAAAAAAAAAAAAAAAAAACCCTTCCTCTTTCCATATTTTTATGTACCTTTTAAACTTAGCTCACTTGGTCCAAAGTTGCTTTACACCTTGATAAGTCTTGAGTTCAAGTCTTATCAAGCTACTTTTTAGTGCATGCAATTTCTATTTTCAAGTTACTTATTGTAAAAGTGCATCTCACATAAATAAAATAAAATAAAAGTGAGTCACTTAAATCTTTTAATTTATTGACGCACTATTTAAAAGTCACATTATTGTAAAAGTGAACATCACTTATTCTACAAAAGTGATTCACTTCAAAGCAATTTTATTGTAAAAGTGATTGTCAAAGGTTGATTTTGGGAAGAGGGGGCTTCTTTTTTTAGTTGGTCAAGTTAATATCTGTCACGTCACTATTGGGGACATCTTCAACATTTTCTTTGATCAAGCATAACTTCATCATCCAGAATCCGTTTTAAGTGTCGTTTTTTTTAAACCGCATATTTTTTCAAGCTCTTTGCATCCAGACAGTTAGTTTCTATTATTTCAGCTATTATTTTATAGTATTTCCACCCCTTGTGATATTATACTTACAAGTTCTAACTATTTCTCATGGAAATCTTGTATGGAAGATGTTCTACAAAGTAGGGGACTTTTCAGGATAACCTCAGGGAAAGAAATAGAACCCACTGATGATGATAAGAAAATTAAATGGGAAAATATATGTGATAAATCTTGTGGATTGATTGGGATGGCAATCTCTATTGATTTGTGATTCCACATATCTGACATTGATGAACCTAATAAAGCTTGGGAAAAGTTGGAATCTGTGTTTGGTAAACACAATGAAATTTAGGGTCATCAACTCGAGAATGAGTTGATTTCCTTGAATCCAAATGATTTTTCATGCATTCAAGACTACTTATATAAGTATAAAACTCTCAGACTCTTATGTGCAGAATGCATGATTAAGAAAGAAGACAAACAATGTATTTATCATATTCTTTCCAAAATTGGACCTACATATTATGTTTTTGTATCTACATTCTACTCCATGAAAGAATCATTGACTGCAGCTAGCTATCAAGAGCCTAGCCTTGAATCCTTTTGTGATTCCTTAATTAGAGAGCAAGATAAGCTCATTCATCTTGGAATAATTAACAATGCAGATACATCTGGGAAAGCCTTATTGTCTCAACAGAAATAAAAGTCCAAGCCTCCCAAGAAACAAAATTTTAGCAATAATAAGCAAAAAAACAAGGGTCCCAGACCCTCTCAGTCATCTCCTTCTTTAAAAAATGACAAAGGATCCAAGCAAAAAGGAAAGAAGACTGAGCGTCATTGCAATTTTTGTGGGAAAGATAATCATGATGAATCTAAGTGTTTTAAGAAGATAGCAGCAATGAAGAAGCACCACATCAGCATAGATTCATCTTCAAAATCTAACTCTCATGGACATGCACTTTGTGCTTCTGGTTACTCTTATACTGGATCTTCTTCTACTACTTCAATTGAATGGCTCATTGATTCTAGAGCATCTTATCATATGGCTAAGGATAAAGCCATGTTTTCTACTATGCATGAATGTAACACCAAACAAATATTTGTTGTTGATGATAGATCTCTAAGTGTTGTAGGATCTGGAAGAGTTATAGTAGAAAATGGTCATTTCAGTGATGTACTATGTGTTCCAAAATTTTCCTGCAATTTGTTATTAGTCTATCAAATTACTTATTCAGGTGAAAGTAAAACTGTGACATTTACACCTCACCAAGTTGTAATCAAGGATTTTAAAAATCCTCAAAATATCCTTGCTACTAGAATTGTTGATGATATTACCAGGTTGTACAAATTTAACAACTTTGGGTCATCACCTTTTCCTTCAGTTTTTGTTGCTCATAGTGATAACTTGAACAAACTTTGGCATGAGCGATTTGGTCACTTAAATTATCGCTCATTGCAACAACTATGTAAAGAAAATATGGTGACTGGTCTTCTGCTGGTATATTGCAAGGATGGTGTTTGTTCTGGTTGTGTACTCGAAAAACATCATCGGGACATTTTTGACAAACGTGCCTCTTGGCACGCCTCGGTTCCCTTGGAGCGTGTGCATAGTTACTTGTGTGGTCCTCTTCCATCTGCTTCCTTTCCTGGTTTCAAATATTTCTTGACCTTGATTGATGACTACTCCAGACGCACTTGGGTTTACTTCCTAAAACTTAAGAGCGAAGTATTTAACATGTTCTTAGCCTACAAGGCTCTTGTTGAAAAACAATCTGATCATCAAATTATCAAGTTAAGATCTGACAATGGAGGAGAATATGTTAACAACAAGTTCACTACTTTTTGCACTGAACAAGGAATCCAACAATAGCGCACTGTTCCATATACACCACAACAAAATGGTGTAGATGAAAGGAAGAACCGCACTTTAAAAGAAATGGTTAATTATATGATCCAATCTAAGGGACTAAGTCTTCAATATTGGGTTGAGGCCATAAATTGTACAAATTGCATAGCTAATCACACACCCACTAAAGTTTTACAGGATATAACATCAAAAGAAGCATGGATTAAAATTAAACCAGATGTAAGTCACTTTCGTGTGTTTGGTTGTGAAGCATGGGCTCACATTCCAGATGAAAAACGGAAAGCATTGCAGCCTAAAAGTGAAAGTGCATATTTGTTGGATATTCTGAAGATGTAAAAGGTTATAGACTTCTTCAGTCACATTCTCATGATATAATCATTAGAAGAGATGTTAAATTTGATGAAAATCTCTTGGCCTGCGATCCTAACTTGGCAGGTGTGCCATCTTTGGCCTGCAAGCCTGATTTGACGATTGTGCCTTCTTCTTCTTCTTCTTCTTCCAGCTTCTTTGATAGGTTTCCAACTCCAGTTTTTGATGATGACAATGAGGATGAAAATCCACCTTCGCATGCTCATGTTCCTCCAATTGCACCAGCACCAATACTTCCTCGATGGGTCCGTTCAACATGTGAAGCAACTTGTGATCTTGTCGATGATCCTAGAGATCAACGTCGAACATGTTCTCAGTTTCAGAGAGCCTCTTCTCTTTTGGCTCAAGTTTTCGAGAATCATGATCCATAAAATTTTGCAGAAGCTTTAGGAAATCCAGATTGGGATGTAGCTATGGATGAAGAATATCGTTCCTTAATGGTGAATGATACTTGGGATCTTGTTCCTCTTCCAAAAGGAAGAAAACTTGTCAGATGTAAATGGGTCTACAGAACTAAGTATGCATCAAATGGAAGTGTTGAAAGACTTAAGGCAAGGTTAGTTGCCAAAGGTTTTTCCCAAGTTGAAGGGATTGACTACAATGAAACATTTTCCCCTGTAGCAAAAATGAACTCCATCCACCTTGTTCTTTCCCTTGCAGCCTTACATAACTGGGAAGTCCATCAAATGGATGTCAATTCTGCCTTCTTACATGGTGATTTACATGAGGAAATTTACATGGAACAACCTCCTGGATATGTTCAGAATAACTCTAGCCTTGTTTGTCTCCTTAAGAAATCCCTATATGGCCTTAAGCAAGCTCCTAGATCTTGGTATGCCTAAATGGATAGCTTTCTCCTTGACACTGGTTTTTCTAGATGCCATTCTGACCACAATGTCTATACCAAGAAAGTAGGAAACCATCTCATCATACTTGTTCTTTATGTTGATGATCTTATCCTTACTTGTAGTGACCCTAACCTTATAACCCATGTGAAATCCAGTCTTAAGAAAAATTTTGAAATGTCAAACTTAGGACATTTGCATTATTTTCTTGGTCTCCAAGTCTTGCAAACCAAAGAAGGTATCTTTCTTTCCCATTCTAAGTATGCTCGTGACCTTCTTCGTCGCTTCCACATGGAAGATTGTAAACCAGCCCCTTCTCCCTTCCAGTCTGGAGTCAAACTTTCTGCCACTTGTACTTCCCATGAAGTAGATGTCACCTTGTATCGTCAGCTTGTTGGTAGTCTTTTATACTTGACTCATTCTCATCCTGACCTTTCCTTTTCCGCTGGTCGTGTTGCCCATTATATGAAAATTCCTCATGAAAGTCACTGGAAAGCAGCAAAAAGAATACTTCGATATATTCGAGGTACAATTCAGTTTGGGATTCATTATAGTACAGGGGGGAAACCTTTTCTGGTTGGTTTCACTGATTCAGATTGGGCCGGCGGTCCTGATGATCGAAAGTCTACTACAGGTTATTTTTTAGTCTAGGATCTGGACCTGTCACTTGGGCTTGTAAGAAACAACAAGCTCTTGCTCTTTCTTCGGCAGAAGCAGAATATTGAGCTACAATTAATGCCAGTCGGGAATATTTATAGCTTCGACAGATCCTTTCAGAGTTTGGATTCGAGCAGCAGCAGCCTACTCCACTTTGGTGCGACAATCAAAGTGCCATCAAACTTGCAAAGATCTAGTTCTACATCAGCGCAGCAAACACATTGAGCTACACATGCACTTCATCAGAAATATTGTTCATGATCGTGTTATTGAAGTGCTCTATTTCCCTACATATGATCAAGTTGCAGACATCTTCACCAAGTCTCTTACAGAAGCGAAGTTTTCTAAACTTCGGTCTATGTTAGGAGTTCAGGAATGTGTCCTTAAGGGGGGATAGGCTCTAATTCCTTCTTCCTTCTCCTAATAGTGTCACTTTTGTAAATCCTTCAATCCTATCCCAATTTGTTCTTAAGGGGGGATGTTAGGATATTTAGACACTTAGGATTTAGTTAAGATCAACTTGTGTAATATATCCATTAGGTAAAAGTGTGTTTCTTTAGTATGCATTCGTAAATATTCTAATCCGACGGTCACGAAATGTTCTAGACATAGAGTGATTCGACGGTTCAACTTCTCTTAGATCATACCTACCATTGATCCACGGCTTAACACTCGATTGGTCTATGATATCTATTTAAAGAGCATAGAGGGTCCTTGGCTAGTTGATCGATTATGAGAATTTCATGTAACTTTCTTTCTTTTGCATAATAAATTCCTCCAAGTAGCTATTTGGATGGGGCTGTGGACTATTTCCCTCTCGAGGGTTTTAACCATGTGACAAATATCGATGTGTTGATCTGTGATCTGTTTGTGTGAAGCAGTATCTGAAGGTGTTTGGTATTTTGGGAGTACCCTGTGTACCTAAACATTCATGTGTTATCTTTATTCTAGCAAATAGAGAATACCTATAACTAAGACTAGAATTCAAGTAAAGAATAATACAAATAGTCAATAAAGATTACAGTAAATTAAGAATGATTAAAGATGTATCTTTGTGTGTGCTAGTCAACTAAACATAGCCAAGGTTTGAAGTTGAAATATATATATATCGACACCGAGCACTTTAAACCTTGTTGAATACAAATAACAAAACAATAGATTACGCAAAACAGGAGGTTATTTACTCATTACCTTGTTAGCCAAAACCGATCCTATTAAACTTGAGTTTACCGCTCAGTTATTAAAAAATTTATGCCAACCTATTTTTATTTTTAATTGTCGGGTGAAACCTACTAGACAAGTATACAAAATTGGGTCTACCTTTTAGACCCGACTATTTTTCCTTTACAATTTTTTTCACTTATCAGTTCTATCGACAGATTTTACTTTACTTGGACTCACTTGCTGGACCAGTTTGGTTTTAGTCAGAATTTACAAAGTATGATTCTTAGTCTAAAAGACTTGAGAATTCACAAATGTTTTCCACCTGTGAGTAAGATGAAGTTAAAAAGGACATATTAACAATTAAATAGAACTATAAAAACATATAACCAAATATTTAGGAAGACTTGCGTCGACCACTCTGTCGTAAATCCTGGAACTTTCACTGGGTCAGAAATTTATGGGTTCTTTGATCTTTCACTAAAACCTTTAAATGTAAACAAAATTTACTCAAGTAACTTTGGAAAAGGTATTACAAACTTGTCGGCTCATAGAGCTTTGGCTCTTCAACAGAACTACACCTACAAAATCTTGAGCTTCAACTCACTCTCTGCTCAGATTTCCCTCTTTTTCTCACCCAGAGTTCTTTTGTCTACTATCTAACCTAATTTACAATATTCTTCATCTATTTATAGGAAACTTGAAAATTGCTTCTAAGTGAATCTAAATACTTGCCATTAATGGTTGTAATAACTATCTACCTACAAACTTAGCTTCATAAATTAATCCGACTTGTTTATATTGTCGAATCATGGACTCTTCCCTCTTGGCAAACTGATCGACAAGATCCGAGCTGATATAGAGTCTCAGATATTCCACTGAGGTGAGATACGGATATGTGAGTAATTAATATTTCCAACAACGTGTCCACCATAACTTTTTCTTCAGATAACGTTTTCTTCAGAAAGATAATAGTATTCCTTGATTACATGGTTGAAACGCTTGAAAATAAAACAATGGAAGAGGGGCCATGGTTTCAAAAAAGGAACGAGTTACATTAATAGGTCATCCATTTTAAAAACCCAGTTGTACAACCACAATCATCAAAACCACCATATTCCAGTATCACTACCATGTTCTAGAAACGACATTCCAAAGTGGGTGTACAAAGTGCGTTCCCATTTCCCAGTTAGGATGGGAGCGACAGAGAGGTTGAACTAGGAGCTTACCCAATGACCCATGACATTTCTTCTAGCTGAATAACCTCTCTTCGTCTAGTGACCTGGTAAAACACCAATAAAGAACGCTAGTGTTAATAAATATTGAAAAAATTGATAAAATAAATTCACTAGATGTGGGAAAACTAACTTACCTGTAATAAAATCAAGAAAACCCTAACTGACTATTTCTCATCCCTACCAAGATATTATTTAACCTTTTGCATGAGATGTTAAGGAAAAACTTCACTTCACTATGTAAGAGCAGAGTTACAGGAAAGGCTTTTAACCCAGCAGAATTCCTCAGTTCGGAGGTAATCCAAGACAAATAACATAGTATCTGTACGCCGAGGGTTTGGCAGCCTTGAAATTGCCAAATAAAACCTGTTTTCCAATAGGGTTTGTAAGTTGTTGAGGCCTGGAAAATCACAGGTAACAACAGTTAGGGATTCTCCCCAATAACGTTCCCAACTAGCCTGTTATTGTTTGGTATGGGGAATCCGTCCAGTTTACGGTCCAGCTACCGTAGGTCAAGTGACAAATTAAATTTTTTTACCGGTTATGGCCCGGTCCATTGTGTATATTTTTAGTTGTTTGTGTTTAAGTATGATGTGCAAGTGCCTATCTAAAAAATGTAGATTGATAGAGATAACAAGGAGCGTCACAATGTGATGTGCAAGTTCTTACCTCTCGTCTTAACTTTCTCGCATCTAAATTACACACAGCAAGAAACTAAATATCGACTAACTAACCTATCCCTAGGGATCCAAATTAATAGTTAACAATGAATAATGTATTCCTTCACATGTATTATGAACAATTAGAGATAGTTGTTATTTATTTTAGAACACATGAACATTAAGAAAATATTGACAACAAGATAGCCTATTGTTTATGACAACCTCCATTAATCACAGTGGAAATTTCACAGAATAAACTATAAGACATTCATAACATAAACAGTAATGCAATGAGTTAGAATGATCTCACAGTTAATGGACATAAGCTGAAAACGAAATAGTTCACATTCAACTGATCCACAACAAAGTATTTGAAACATTCCACCAAACGTTCTCTAGCAAAAACTTGTAATTCTTTATTGCAAAATAAAGTAGTTCTTCTTACAATGTCTCTCAAAAATTGCGTGGGAAAGAAGTCCTTCTACATATAACTCTCCTATACTTATACAAAAAAGCAAAACTTTTGGGCTGCCCCCAAATGACTTTTGGGCTTCCCCAACGTTTCAATCCCAAATTTTGTCTTATAGTGAGTGCTCATAAATTATACAATATATTACATTTAAAACAAAATTTTAATACAACACTTTTATGAAGAGGGCCTCGCTTGGTCATTAATGAACTTTTTCCACGCTTGGGCCTCTACTGCTATGCTTTCAAAATCGGAGGGTTCAAGGAAGTCAATATTTATCTCATACTTGGCAGCCTCATTTTTAACCACTTCTATTCTCGGCGGACTCAAACGCAGCTGGTATTCTAGTAAGTGGATGCTTACTGCTGCATGAGCCACTGCATTATTAAAAATCTATTCATTTAGATCATTGACTTGTTGGATATCCTGCTCATCTTCCTGATACATATTCTAAATATGTTCTATGAACAGTTCATGTTCTGGTATTGCATCCAATCTTTTATCAGTAGCAACCTGGCATCTATTGTATGTGACCAGCATTCTTCTGTGGTATTTAGCACATAACCCTTTCATTTTCTTTATTGTCTTCTTGAATTCTTCAGCAGTATTTATTGCAAACTCCAATAGGTCATAATCTTGTTTTAAACTATGTCAATCTTTATCTGGTAGCTCCACAGGGGTTTCCTCGTTTGTTTCTATCCACACTATCCTTCCTATCAAGACCTCCAAAATATCTTGAGATCTATCTACAAAATATGAAGTGGTGTCCAATATTTCTTCTAATCTGCTATCTATTTGTACAATCTTACACCTTTCTTCCTCAATGCGCATTTGCAGATGGTGGATCTTTCTTCTCTGATTTAGAACATGCTCCTTTAGAGGCTGGACATCTGTCTTCTGTTCCATAGCATCTTTAAGTGATGCTGTCAATGAAGCATTTTGTCCCTCCAAAACTGCTACCTACAGTTGATATTGTTTCTCTTTCTCTTCAGTGGCAGCCTTCTCCGATTCTAACTCAAAGACCCTGTTTTGCAACTGGACCTTCTCTGCACCTAGAGTTTTGTAGGACACCTGAAGGTCATTTTTCTCAGTCTTCATCATTTGATGCTCTAGATGTAGCCTCTGTAGCTCTGCTAGGCTATTCTGAGCATCCTTTTCTGTTTTCTCTACTGAGACTTATAAGTCCATCTTGTTTTCCTGCAGATTCTGGAGTTCTATCTTTGAAGTCCTCACTTCATTATGCATATCCTCAAATTTCCTCTTTAACTTGCGCCCTTCATCCCTCTCTTTCTTCAAAGTTTCCTTTAATTGGGTTGCATTCTTCTTCTATTGCTCAAGTTCTGTCATAAGCCTGTCTACATTGTCTTCAGTGGCTTGGGTTAATGCCACCCCAACTCTGGATGTTAGTCATGGATCTGTATTTGTTCCATACACCATGGTTTTCTCAGTTATCATCTTTCATGATTGTCCTCCTATTTCAACCTTCCTTTTGGTTCTTTTGACAATCCTTTTCTTTTCCTTGTCATAGAAAATGGTGCTAAAATAAGGTATCTCTTCTCCTTCTTTCTGTATGAAAGGTATCAAATTCATTCCAGAAAAAACAACTTGTTCTTGAGTGCTGCCAGAAGTTGCAGCAGGCTGCTGGGAATCAGGATTATCTTGTCCCTGCCCCTGATCTGTATGATCATGTTAATCCTGTGTATCTATCAGGTCAGTAGTCTGTTGATCTTTATTAGATCCTGATAAAATTAGACCCTCACTTTCATCTTGTTTTTTTCTTTATCTCTGCTTCTTCTTTTCTCTTTCTCTCCTCATCTTCCTTCTTTGGTGCTTCCTCTGCAGCTCTCTTTCTTTCTTCTTCTTTATTCTTTAGCCAGCTTTCTGCCTCTTGTACTAGCTTTCTAGCATCTTCTTCTCTTTTTCTGGCCTCTTCTCCTTCAGCTGTCTTCTATGCGGTTTTTCCCTTTCCACCTACAATGGTGATTTTCTATTTAAATCTCTTCTTTAATGCAGTCATATTCTTTGCATTTATGAATATTTCTTCATCTTTGTCCCAGAAATTTGTGTATTCGAAATGAACATTTGCTTCCTTGCAATGCTCTGCAACCTTATTTTGGGAGTCATTACGATGAAAGTTCATCTCACCAAGATGGAAGTGCTCCAGCTCCTGCACGAATTCTGCAGTCAATTTCACCTTTGAAAATTTATAACTCCCCAGCCAGAAAGGTATGGCAGGATATGCTGCCTTCTTATGTTCAAACAAAAATCTCCCAACACCATCAATGTATACTTTCCTAACTTATTCTTTATGTAACACATAATCAATGGCATATTTAGGGAGTAGAGAAGGTGCCCTAGAGCCACCATACATTTTTATATACATCCCCTCGTCAGTCAAATAATAATTTCCATATTCTTCAATAACCTTGAACGCTTCTTCTGACATGCAGTTGCCGCTTCAATTAGGAAAATCAGGGTGTACAAAGGCATGATGAAGTGTTCATATATCTCTTTGTAGTGGCTATAGTATTTGTGTGCCCAAAATAATTTGTATGCAGTGTATACAAGGGTGCTGTCCCTATCCCAATTACACCTTAAAGCTGGAAAGGACTAGGTACATAATATACAATCAACTAAGATAGAGCTCATGTAGAACTCTAATTTCTTCTATGATACCCCTCCCAAAGCTGAATATATGCATGCTAAGACGTTATTGGACACTATGTTTGGCCAATTGAATATCGTTCCTTGGGTGGCCACATAAAAAATAATTGGCATCCATCCCAACTTGAAGCTCTTCCGGTGATCTCTCCCGAAAACCTTGTTCAACATCAATGCTATAAATCTGTAAGGGGTCCAGAGAGTGGTTGTATCATATTCTCTTGATGGTCTGGTTCGAAATTTCTTCCCTGGTATGATCATTCTTTTGACTGTTTCAACCAGGTCCAAATTTGTCTCCTTCAACCAGCTTTCAGTTAAGTAAATTTTAGCAGGAGGAAACCGGTATGCCATTAAGACATAAGCAGGACTATATGCATCATATCCCTATTTGGCAGTATTCTCCAAAATCATCGTAGTTACATCTTCCCTAGGAAGAATCCAGCCGATCATCTCTGAACATGGGAACAACTCAGGTCTTGTGGCTACCTTCATAAGAGTTGATATCTCGATGTTTGCGTAAATAGTTAGTTCTTCAAATCCTGCATTAGGCACATTCTGATTTGCAATCATCCTGTATATCTCACCCCATTTATAGTCTGGCTCTACCACGATGGTGGCTTTGGTATCTTCATAAATGTATTCCACCTTGGTGATGATTTCCACCTCTGGTTCCGCCTCTGCAACAGGAGCCTTCTTCTTTTGTATTTTAGACATATCTCCTCTGCAATAGTTACCCTATCACAAATCAGTATGTTCTTAGACCATTGGAGCTTTTAGTTAGTGTTTTAAGAATGAAGAAAAACTGTACCAAACTATTTACCTCTTCCATATGCATTTTCACAAATAAACTATACAAAATATTAATGCATAAAAGAAAATGACAAGGTAAAAATGAACTTTTGCAAGCTGGGTCTAAAAATCCTCTAAGTCCATCTGCAACTAAAAATCCTCTAAGTCCTTCAGATTTGATTTTCTGTTTAAATCTCTTCTTTAATGCAATCATATTCTTTGCATTTCTGAAGATTTCTTCATCTTTGTCCCAGAAATTTGTGTATTTGAAATGAACATTTGCTTCCTTGCAATGCTCTGCAACCTTATTTTGGGAGTCATTCCGGTGAAAGTTCATCTCACCAAAATTGAAGTGCTCTAGCTCCTGCACGAATTCTACAATCAATTTCACCTTTGAAAATTTTTAACTCCCCATCCAGAAAGGTATGGCAGGATATGCTGCCTTCTTATGTTCGAACAAAAAGCTTCCAACACCATCAATGTATACTTGCATGACTGCTTCTTTATGTAACACATAATCAATGGCATATTTAGGGAGTAGATAAGTTTCCCTAAACCCAACATACATTCTGATATACATCCCCTCGTCAGTCAGATAATAATTTCCATATTCTTCAATAACCTTGAACGCTTCTTCTGACATGCAGTTGCATTCAATCAGGAAAATTAGGGTGTACAAAGGCATGATGAAGTGTTCACATATCTCTTTGTAGTGGCTATAGTATTTGTGTGCCCAAAATAATTTGTATGTAGTGTATATAGGGGTCCTGTCCCTATCTGAATTACACCTTAAAGCTGGAAAGGACTAGGTACTATTGAGCCCTAGAAAATCGCAGGTGACAACAGTTAGGGATTCTCCCCAGTAAATGCTCCCAACTAGCCCGTTACTATTTGGTATGGGGAATCCCTCCGGTTTACGGTTCGGCTATCGTAGGTCAAGTAACAAAATAAAAGTTTTACCGGTTACAACCCGGTCCACCATGTATATTTTAGTTTTTTGCATTTAAGTATGATGTGCAAGTTCCTATCTAAGAATGCAGATTGATAAATAATACGAGGAGCGGTCACAATGTGATGCGTAGGTTCTTACCTCTCGTCTTAACTCTCTCACATCTAAATCACACACAACAAGAAACTAAAACTAACTATATAACCTATCCCTAGGGAGAAAGATTATCATTTATTAATTAGTAATGTATTTATATGCATGCATTAAGAAAAATCATAGATAGTTGTTACTTATTTCAAAGCACATGAACATTAATAGATATATGAACAACAAGATAGCTTATTGTTTATGAAAAGCATTCATTACTCACAGTGCAAATTTCATAGAATAAAGTAGAGTGCATTCATAACAAGAACATAGGTTCAAAGAGTTAGAACAATCTCACAATTAATGGACACAAGCTGAAAATGAAATAGTTCACATTCAACAGATCCATAGCACAGCATTTGAAAAATTCCACCAAGCTTTCTCCAACATGAAACTTGTAATTCTTTATTGCAAAAGGAAATAATTCTTCTTACAACATACTCTCACAAATCTATCTGGGAAAAAGTCCCCTCTACATCTAAACTCTCCTATATTTATACAAAAAGCAAAACCTTTGGGCTACCCCTCAATGACCTTTGGGCTCCCCCAACTGTTCAATCCCAAAATTTTGTCTTTTAGTGAGTGCTCATAATTTTGTACAATATGTTACAGTAAATTAAAATTTAATAGCACTTTTATAAAGAGGGACCAGATTAGTCACTGATGAACTTTTTCCAAGCCTAGGCCTCTGCTGCTATCGATTCTGCTCAGTCATCCATTGGTCTTTTTTAGATCCTGTTGATCTCAGACCTTCACTTTCTTCTTCTTTTCTCTATCTCTGCTTATTCATTCTTCAGCCTCTTCCTTCCTTGTTGCCTCCTTCAGCCACCTCTCTTCTACTTTGTCTTTTAGACATATCTTCTTTGCAGTAATCACCCTGTCATAAACATAGCATGTTTTTAGACCATTTAGATTTTAACAAAATAACACAAAACTGTATAAGTATATGCATTATGTAAAATGAATTATAAATAGTATTAATGCATAAAAAGAAAAATGACAAGGAAAGGAAAATCCTACAACTTGCGCTTAAAAACCCTGTCCGTAACCAAAATGACAACCCTGGTAGCAAATATTATTCATCTTACTCTGGGTCGCATCTGAACTAACTCGAAAACACTAACTCTGCACTATGCTGCTCATCATGGAAAATCCTAACTGGACCGAAACACCACGGGAAACCTCCGCCATCCCATGAAATAGAGTAAAAGCACACAAAAATAGCGGGAAAGAAAAAAAATACTTATCAGTAATTGGAATCACTAGATGACGGGAGAATAGTCCTATTCATAGCCACAACGGTGGACAACGAATAGGCTACGGGTCCCGTGAGACTATTTATTAAGTCTATCGGTGTCAGAGACCTTTAACGCTAAGTGTCGGGGCTATAATATTTAACATCTCCGCAGTGTCGACGATGCCAATGACTAATATTGCAATGATTGTGTATCGACGATCAGAAACACTAACATCGAGCGGATAGTTGACTAGACAGCCACAACAGTGGGCCACAAATAGACTAAGGATCCAGTGACAAAACATCAAACGTCGATGAAATAAAACACTAAACGCCGCCGTAGCCATGCATCGGAGATCAAAACCACAACCCACTAATCACATCGGCATCAGTGAGCAGAAGGACTATATGTCAGACGGTTAGTTCACTAAGCAGCCACAACGACGGAAGACATGCAGACTATAGGTTCTGCGGTCAACATAAAAACATCGATGATCGAAAGATTTAACTACTATGTATCGACAACTTGAAACTCAACGTTGTCACCGTGTTGGCAACGCAAAGGACTTGCCCTCCGATCAATTGTCAAACATTTCTTCGATAGCGATAAAGCAAAATCAAGTAAAAGGTTTAAACAGTAAAACCATAAGGAGAAACAGGCCATGAATCGGTGAGAATAAAACTATCCATCGGTGGCATACAGGACTAATGCCCCGATTCCTTCATCGATTCACCTCCGACAGCGATAAAACCAAGCCATCGAAAAATAAAAAATGTTAAGTGCTCAAATAAAACTAAAGACATTCGGCTGGGTGACGGTGATACTATCTTGTTTAAACTCCGAAACAATAGAAAGAAAATAGTTAATGAATCATCCGACTTTCGACAGTGATAAAGGAAATCATCCACAAATCAAAACTTTAAGTCCCACAGTCAAAAGCATTGGCTAGACAAAAGGCAGTTTTAGATCATTCAACTTCCGAAATAAAGGAAAACAGTTGACCTCAATCCAACCTCAAAAATCCAAAATTGCAGTAGAGGAAAGACAGATTTTAGGAATCCAAATAATTGTAGGCAAGATAAAATCAAAAGGAGGGTCCAAAATTTGAAAATTTTGGGAAAAAGGCTGCAACTGCAACAATTGGAGACTACCTGGTGAACATAGATCTCTGGACAACTTCTTCTTTGAGCAACAGACTGTTTTGACAATAAATACCAACATACTGAATTCTTCTAGATGTTTCAATTTCCCAAATGACAGATGTATGTACTTTAATCATTGATGATAGACCAATTTAGGGATAATGGGAACCAAGATTTAAAATTCTAGATAACTCTTTTAAGGCTGGGAATATGAGTTTCATTTTTACCTCTATCTTCGGGTAGCTCCCAGCTTGGACACCATAGGATTGTAACATATGGTAAACAGAAATATTCCTTTATTCCTCATTCCCATGCCATTTTTCACTTTTATGCTTTTAGACTTTTTGTCCTCTCTGAGTCCTCCTGCATGCCTTCTTTCTGAATTTTTATTTAGGCTCCTCTATTCATAGTGTCCTTTTGTGTGAGAGATGTATTGATTTTTCAGCTCAAGGATGGAGAAGAACTTTGGCAATCATGTACTCATATGGTTCAGTACTTTGTTTTGATACATATTGCTTTATTAGGAGATTTTGACTCTTATTTTCCTTTTTTGGATTTCAATTCTTGGCATGGGATCATTTATATAATATACTGTTTACCTTGCTTCCTCTCCATGGGTCTTTTGTTGTCACCCCCTTAGACATTTTTAAATGTGAGATGGATGGAGCCTCGAAATAGTATTCCAGACCTTTTGATCCTAAGTTATTTTACAAGGATTAAGTAGGAATTCAATGTGTTCATAGCCATTTAGGAAAACTGCCAAACTAGAAGAAGTTCTTTTAAATAAATCAATTATACATAGTCTTATAATCAAGGATTTTAGTTAATCTAGAATTCTGATGAACTCCATGCAACCAAAAGTTTGCTTCTTTATTAAAATCAATCACACACTAACTATAACAAAAAAAATAAACAAATTAAAACAAAACCAAGCAATCAGTTTATTTATGTACAAAATAATCAAGAAAATAAAAATAAAAATAAAAATCAAGAAAAATAAATTTTGAGAACTAAACCACTAACTGGTCAATTCTCTTCCCACCCCTCTAAATATGGCAACTTGTAAGTTGAGGGGCTAGGCTTGGATGAAAAGGCCTACCCATTATCTAATCCTACTGTACTTGAACTAAAAACTATATCTAAATCTAAATCTATTATTTTACAGTCAATCTCATCAGCCCACGAAAATCGAAGGAGATCAGGTTGGGTGTTAGATATGTTGTTGGCTTCTTCAGCTTAGTAATTTTCCAATTTTAGTTCAATAAAGTAATTTCCCAATACAAAATTCACTGGTTCATTTTTTTCCTCCAATTGAGTAACATTGTGCTTCATCTGAGGCTCCCTTAATACTTTTATTTGATTGGGAATTCCCTTATGAGGAAACCACATATGTGACAAATCTGATGCAAAATAACCATCTAGCCTTGCTGACCAATATCGACTCAAAACAATTCCATAAGCATCAGGTATGTCTGCTACTACAATATCGATGAACTGACATACCTTTTCATTTGAAGATAAGTGAATCAGAACATCTTCCATTTCCCCAATTACCTTCACAGCTATCCTGTCTAACTGAATAACCTGCCAGGTAGATGGTTTAGGTTTTCCATTGATCTTCTTGCAGACTAAAAGTGGCATAACATTGACTGATGCCCCTGAGTGTATTCAACAGTTGTGTACATTATGGTTGAAAATCTCAAAAGTTAGGAGAAATAGTGGGGTTTTATACTTAGACTTACCTCCCACACTTGCTTCACCAATTTCTTCTTGTTCAGGTTGGTTGTTAGTGGGAAGCTCTTCCTCTAGTACTTCAAGTGCCTTTAACATTTTTTCTTTCTGTTGAGGCACATTACACATTTCAAACAGTGAGATATTTTCCTTAGTTTTTTTTAATATCTTCCACAATATTATACCCCATCTCAGGTTCTTTGATATTTTTATTGACATTATCAATATTGTCTTCAACAGGCTTAACAGGCATGTTACTTTTCTTCGGATCTTGACTTGTAATAGTAAATTCGGGTATTTTATCAGCTGTAGTGTTCTTCTGTACTTTCTTCATATTTTCTTGAAGTCTCTTAATTTTCAGCACTATTGACTTGTCTTCTTTTACCAAACCCTGACTTCTTGTTGTCACATTGGTTTCTAATATCTCCTCTCATTTTAGAGAACCTTCTTCCAATGTATCAAACATTGAGACACAATCCCATAAAACTAAAACATCTTCCTCTCGTTTTCTTGTGGATTGATTATTTTTTTCTTCCTCTTCATCTGTCTCTGTTAGTTTGGAGTCCAATAGCTGATTCATTACCAATGTCATAGAATTTATCCATTGGGGGAAATTCTTCTTAGAATGAGGTTGCTGATGAAAGGTGCAAAAGTTATCCATGCCTACCTCAATTAAATTCATTGATGCAGGACTGTGTGGAGGATGTTTAGATTGATTGTTGTCTCCTCTCCTTTCATAGTAAGGCTTATAAGATTTCTAAGCTTCCTTTTCTTTTTCCAAATCTATTACTCAGTTATATAGCTTCTGTATCATCTTCACCATCCCTTCAAAATCCTGTGACCTCTCATCCTTAGGCTTGGTCAGTAATAAAGGTTTCTTACCAAAAGATTTTTCTTCCGATTGCACAGGATAATCTTCTAAGCTCTCCTTCTCAGCTTCTACCCTCTCAGCTTCTTCATAAGTTTCTGATAATGTAGGTTTGACTGACATCTTGGAAAACATGACCAATTCAGGTCCAAGAGCTGAAGTATAATATTCAATTAGAACTTTATCAGACGGTTTGTCAGCTACAGAAAAATTCTTCAAATAAGCAGCAAATCTATGAGTGAAATTATGCACTTTTTCCTTTCTTTCTTTCTTTAAAGTGCATAACCCTTTCATTAATGTTGCATGATTTCTCCGGACTGCATATTTACTTCTAAATATTCTTTCAAATGTGTCCCAGTATGTGATTGCATTTGCAGGTAGAGAAAAATACCATGAGGCTGCTGCCTCTTTCAGGGTATGTGGAAACAATCTGCAAACAACATCTTCATGTTCTCCATCCCGTAGTCCTTCTATATCCAAGTAAAAAATTTGCAAATGATCATCTACCAATATTTTTTCACTTGGGTCAAACTTAGGAAACATTTTCTCAAAAGCTTTGGGTAAATCATGCAAAGGTGGTGCCAGGTTTAAAGGTGACCTAGCCTTCCAAGCAGGTGGTGGATTTGGTTGTTGATTAGCCATGATTCTAGGTGAAGAATGAGGTGGTGAATGAACAGGTGAACAGTAAGGTGTATCTAGGCCCAACTAATTCAAAGGTTGATCAACTTCATGTAGGGCTGCTTCTACCAGTTCTTCAAGATCTTCTACCAACACAAAATATTCTAACTGAGGGCGATTTTTCTTCAGATATTCTCTTCTGGGTAAGACAGGAATAATTTGTAATCCTCCAATCTTCTTCGCATAAGCCCTAGTAAATATTCTCAGATCATCAACTATTTCATTATAGACAGAATACAGATGCTCTTTACCCTTTTCTTCTGGAGTTGGATTGGGAAACAAACTACTTTCAAAACTGTCACTGGTGGAATAATTCAAGAAAATGGGTTTCCTCTGCCATCCATGCACTGGCGGCCCTCCTTCTAGCGCCAAAAAACTACTGAGGCCTAGAAAATCACAGGTGACAACAGTTAGGGATTTTTCCCAGTAAACGTTCCCAACTAGCCCGTTACTGTTTGGTATGGGGAATCCGTCTGGTTTACGGTCCAACTATCGTAGGTCAAGTAACAAAATAAAGGTTTTACTGGTTACGGCCCGGTCCACCGTGTATATTTTATTTTTTTTGAATTTAAGTATTATTTACAAGTGCCTATCTAAGAATGCAGATTGATAGAGAATGCGAGGAGCGGTCACAATGTGATGCATAGGTTCTTACCTCTTGTCTTAACTCTCTCGCATATAAATCACACATAGCAAGAAACTAAAACTAACTATCTAACCTATCCCTAGGGATAAAGATTATCATTTATCAATGAGTAATGTATTTCTGCGCATGCATTAAGAAAAATCACAGATAGTTGTTACTTAGTTCAAAACACATGAACATTAATAGATATATGAACAACAAGATAGCTTATTGTTTATGAAAAGCCTTCATTACTCACAGTGGAAATTTCATAGAATAAACNACATACGTTCAAAGAGTTAGAACAATCTCACAGTTAATGGACAAAAGCTGAAAATGAAATAGTTCACATTCAATAGATCCATAACACAGCATTTGAAAAATTCCACCATGCTTTCTCCAACAAGAAACTTGTAATTGTTTATTGCAAAAGGAAATAGTTCTTCTTACAACATACTCTCACAAATCTATTTGGGAAAAAGTCCCCTCTACATCTAAACTCTCCTATATTTATACAAAAAGAAAAACCTTTGGGCTACCCCTCGATGACCTTTTCATTCCCCCAACCGTTCAATCCCAAAATTTTGTCTTTTAGTGAGTGCTCATAATTTTGTACAATACGTTACATTAAATTAAAATTTAATAGCACTTTTATAAAGAGGGACCAGCTTAGTCACTGATGAACTTTTTCCATGCCTAGGCCTCAGCTCCTATTGATTCTGCTCAGTCATCCATTGGTATTTTTTATATCCTGTTGATATCAGACATTCAGTTTCTTCTTCTTTTCTCTATCTCTGCTTATTCATTCTTCAGCCTCTTCCTTCCTTGCTGCCTCCTTCAGCCACTTCTCCTCTTCTTTGTCTTTTAGACATATCTTCTTTGCAGCAATCACCCTGTCATAAACATAGCAGGTTTTTAGACCATTTAGCTTTTAACAAAATAGCACAAAACTGTATCAGTACATGCATTCTATAAAATGAATTATAAACAGTTTTAATGCATAAAAAGAAAAATGACAAGGAAAGGAAAATCATGCAAGTTGCGCTTAAAAACCCTGTCTATAACCAAAATGACAACCCTGATAGCAAATATTCTTCATCTTACTCCAGGTTGCATCTGAACTAACTTGAAAACACTAAACTCTGCACTATGCTCCTCATCGTGAAAAACCCTAACTAGACCGAAACACCACAGGAAACCTCCACCATCCCATGAAATAGAGTAAAAGCACACAAAAATAGCGGGAAAGAAAAAAAAACTTATCGGTGGTTGGAAGCACTAGACGACGGGAGAAGAGTCCTATTCATATCCGGAACAATGGACAGCGAACAGGATACACATCCCGCGAGACTATTTATTAAGTCTATCGACGTCGGAGACCTTTAACGCTAAGTGTCGGGGCTATAATATTTAACATCTCTGCAGTGTTGACGATGCCAATGACTAATATCACGATGACTGTGTATCGACAATCAGAAACACTAACATCGGGTGGATAGTTGACTAGATAGCCGCAACGGCGGGCCACAAACAAACTAAGTATCCCGCGACAAAACACTAAACGTCGGTGAAATAAAGCACTAAATGCCGCCGTAGTCATGCATTGGAGATCGGAACCACTACCCACTAATCACATCAGCATCGGCAAGCAGAAGGACTATATGTCGGATGGTTAGTTCACTAAGCAGCTGCAACGGCGGAAGACATACAGACTACAGGTTCTACGATCAACATAAAAACATAGGTGATCGGAAGCTTTAACTACTATGTATCGGCGACTTGAAACTCAACGTTGTCGCCGTGTCGGTAACACAAAGGACTAGACCTCCAATCAATTGTCAAACATCGCTCTGATAGCGATAAAGCAAAATCATGTCAAAGGTTTAAAGAGTAAAACCACAAGGAGCAACAGGCCACGGATTGGCAAGAATAAGAACTGTCCATCGACGGCATAGAGGACTAATGCCCCGATTCCTTCATCGATTCAACTCCAAAAGCGATAAAACCAAACCATCAAAAATAAAAAAATGTTAAGTGCTCAAATAAAACTAAATACGTTCGGTTGGGTAACGGTGATACTAGCTTGTTTAAACTCCGAAACAGCGGAAAGAAAATAGTTAATGAATCATCTGACTTCCAACAATGATAAAGGAAATCATCCACAAATCAAAACTTTAAGTCCCACAGTCAAAAGCATTGGCTAGACAAAAGGCAGTTTTATATCATTCAACTTCCGAAATGAAGGAAAAAATTTGACCTCAATCCAACCTCAAAAATCCAAAATTGTAGCAAAGGAAACACAGAGTTCAGGAATCCAAACAATTCCAGGCAAGATAAAATCAAAAGGAGGGTCCAAAATTTGAAAAATTTGGGAAAAAGGTTGCAGCTGCAATAGGTACATAATATACAATCAACTAAGATAGAGCTCATGTAGAACTCTGACTTCTTCTGTGACACCCCTCCCAAAGCTGAAGATATGCATACTGAGAGTTTATTGGACACTATGTTTGGCCAATTGAATATGGTTCCTTGGGTGGCCACATAAAAAATAATTGGCATCCATCCCAACTTGAAGCTCTTCCCATGAGCTCTCCCAAAATCATGTTCAACATCAATGCTATAAATCCGTAAGGGGTCCGAAGAGTGGCTGTATCATATTCTCCTGATGGTCTGGTTCGAAAGTTCTTCCCTGGTATCATCATTCTTTTGACTGTTTCAACTAGGTCCAAATTTGTCTCCTTCAACGAACTTTCAGTTAAGTAAATTTGAGCAAGAGGAAAGTGGTATTCCATTGAGACATAAGCAGGACTGTATGTAGCATATCCCTTTTTGGCAGTATTCTCCAAAATCATCGTAGTTACATCTGCCCTAGGCAAAATCCAGCTGATCACCTCTGAGCATGGGAACAACTCGAGTCTTGTGGCTACCTTCATAAGAGCTGATTTCTCGATGTTTTCATAAATAGTTAGTTCTTCAAATCCTGCATCAGGAACATTCTGATTTGCAATCATCCTATATATCTCACCCCATTTATAGTCTCGCTATACCCCAATGGTGGCTTTGGTATCATCATATATGTATTCCACCTTGGTGATGATTTCCACCTCTGGTTCTCTCTCTACAATAGGAGCCTTCTTCTTTTTTCTTTTAGACATATCTCCTTTGCAATAGTTACCCTGTCACAAATCAGTATGTTCGTAGACCATTGGAGCTTTTAGTTAGTGTTTTAAGAATGAAGAAAAACTGTACCAAAATATTTACCTCTTCCATATGCATTTTCACAAATAAACTATATAGAATATTAATGCATAAAAGAAAATGACAAGGCAAAAAGGAACTTCTCCAAGATGGGTCTAAAAATCCTCTAAGTCCATCTGCAACTAAAACACAACCCCCAGTAGAAAACCCGTCATTCAATTCATACTGTAATCAAAATACTCTTCAATAACAAGAACCACACTATTAATGGGGTTAATCTTCAAAATGTGAGACCCTATACTATAATTGAAAATGCGAAAATCCCATCTCCATCAAAAAATTAAAAGAAAACCCGTCATTCCACGAAACTAGGGTAAGTGTCTATGAACACTGAAAACTCCCCCTGGATGGGCATAAACAACCCCAAAAAAGTCGGTGCAGACTGCGTAACGCTTGTCTACACCAACTACCTAAACTTTCAGACCGAGAAAGAGCATCCATAACGGCTCAAAACACAGGCTCAAGAAATCCCCACTACCAAAAATTTCAATCTGACTGATACCTCATGCTGCAAGGATAAATATTCATTTTAAACGGCTAACCACACCATTGCGAGAAAACCTAACCAGGGGAATACCTTAGTTCCCAAAATGACCAATAAAATCAAGAGAAAGGAGAAACCATGGTTGGCCTACCTGGAAAGCAAGCTATGCAGTCGATGAGACAACGCAAGAATTTCCACGAAAGCAAACCAATCCAATGAAATCTAGATAGCTAGGCACGGAGGTATAGTTTGATCAGTGACGACGGAGCAGATGCGTTTTTCAACCAGGATAATAATAAACAAATACCCTGCCCCAATATATAATAACCCTTGGTAAAGATAATGGCCAGAAAATCCTATCGTCGAGCGAAATAACTAAGCATTGGGTGATTAGTTCACTAAGGAGCCGCAATGGTGGGCGACGGACAAACTATGGGTTCTGCAACCAACTGAAATCTTCGGTGATTGGAGGCTCTGAGGACTGCGGATCGACGACCTTAAAACTAAGCATCTCCGCTGTATTAGCGTTTCAAAGCTAAAAGCTTCCACAATGTCGGTGATATAAAACACTAAATGTCATCGTAGTCACGTATCGGATATTGGAGCCACTAACTTGTAATGCGTCGGTAGATGAACAAACTACACGTCGGAGAGATAGTGTGATCGATCACTGCAACAACGGATGATAAACTGACTGTGGACCCCGCAAATCACAAAACCGTCGGCGATCAAAACAACTAATGACTATATATCAGCAACTCAAATCTCAACGTTGTCGCTGTGTCAGCAACGCAAAGGACTAGCCCTCCGATCAATTGACAAACACTGTTTCGATAGCGAAAAGAAATCAAATCATCGAAAAGCAAAAGGTTTAGGCAATAAAACCACGGAATCGGCAAGGATAAGAGTTTTCCATCGTGGTGTTTGTTGTCTGCCCTTCGAAACCATGGCGATGTATAAAACTAATGCTCCGACCATGATAAAACAAAGTCACTGACAGTCAAAAAAGTTTTGAAAAATAAAACAAAGGAGATAAGAGCACATAGGCGAAAAACAGGACTAACCATCAAGACGTTCATTATTTACCTTCCGAAACAGCAGTTGCATAGAGAACTATTGCCCCGATTCATTGTTCAACCGTCTTCTGATAGAGATAAAGGAAATCATCTACAAATCAAAACTTTAAGTTCCACAGTCAAAAGCATTAGCTAGACAAAAGGGAGTTTTAGATCATTCAACTTCCGAAATGAAGGAAAACAATTGATCTCAATTCAACCTCAAAAAATCCAAATTTGTAGCAGAGGGAAAAAATAGAGCTCAGGAATCCAAACAATCCCAGGCAAGATAAAATCAAAGGAGGGTCCAAAATTTTAAAAATTTGGGAAACAGGTTGCAGCTGCAACATAAGTGTAATGTATGGTAAAAAGTGCAGAATAAGGTAAACATATGTCCGAATACTGTAATAAAGTTATTTCTAGCCACTTGGAATCCATTATAACCCCGACGTTTACCATTTCACATGTGGAAGTATAAACCCTTACAAACTTTTACACTTACGCTATGGTTCATCATACCAATTAAAATATCAAAATCTTTCAAGAGTTTATTCTCTCTCTTAGAAAAGGTAAAAGGGATAAGTGAAATCAACCTTTGCCTCACTCTAAGTATGTTTAAGATCCCATAATAACTGTACCTGTAGAATAAATATTGTGGAAGTAGGAATAAAGCTAAGTAAGTGACCCGATTAAAAATCTCTGGCAAAGCCATCTAGAACTCAAGAATCGTGCATTGTTAATTTCGTCATGTCCTTTGATCAATAACAGGGTAAGAGAGTCATGCATTGTTAATTTCTTCATGTCCTCTGATCAATAATAGGGTAAGAGGTGAGGATTTAAATTGTGTTTTCTTCATTAGATGATGTTAACATAAAAGTTTAAAAAAAATAAGAAATGTGTAAACAATTTGTTTCTTTTTACCAATGTTTACGAGGGTTGTGAGAGGAAACCCCACTTTATTTTTTGATGGGTTAAATTTTACAAGTTTACTTCCAGCGAAATACATTCGATAAGATTTTACTGGGACATGATTTTACTACCTTGAGAGACACCCACTTGACTTAAAAAGATTAAATAGGACTTGTGTCAGCGCTGTGAGGTTAAAACTTTAACTTTCACTGGATGAAATATTTGTGGATTCTTTAGGTCCTTTACAAAGGTAAATGTAAACAACATTCACACAAGTAATTTTGGAGAAGATGCGTGGCATAAATAAAACATGCATTCAACCATAAAACTATAAGTCTATATATTATCACTACATAACAAGAGAACTACTGTTGCATTTATATACTTGGAAATTTACTTAGATGTTTTGGAAATTTACTTAGATGTTTCACCGTTCATAGAGTTTGGGCTCTCAACAGATTCCAAAGCATGAGCTTGAGCATTGGAACTCTTCTTAGAGTTTTTCTTCTTCTCCTTCCTTTCTTACTCTAATCTTCTCCATATTACTCCTATTGCAGTGCTTAAATATGGTGAAACATGAACTCGATAACCTGACAAAAAATGTGCTTCTAAGAACTAGTACTTCTAAGAACTCTAACTAAGTTGGTTGATAAATGATGCAAATATGCTTAATATTTCCAACAATTTTGTCTCTATAGCCATTAATCACTTTAAATGAATATTTTCCATTTGGATTACAATGTCAATCTGATTATTGTTTTAAAATTTTATCTTTCATTTTAAACTATATTGTACATTTTACTATATTTCATTTTGAACTATATTTTATAGTTTTAATATCTTTTAATTTTAGATTTTTACTTTTATTTCAAAACTAATTTATATATTTTTAATTTTTTTAAATAAAAAAATAATTTAATCTTTATTTTCTACTACATTTGGATTAGAACTCTAAATAACATTTTTATTGTACAATTTCTATTTGATTAAAACTCTAAATTACATTTTTATTGTAAAATTTCTATTTTTGTTAGAGCATGACCCCATGACACCATTTTTTTTATATGTGCTCAAAATCCAGCATGCCTCCATATGAAAGTTGATTTTCATATGGTTAAAAATATTAAAATAGATGTTTAAGTGTTTTTAATTTGAAACATATAAGCATTTAATAATATCATTCCAAGCTTTGATAAAGATGTCTATGCATAATCAAAGGCCGATACTAATTCATTTAAAATAAACTCCATTTATAAGTGCCAACATAGCGCCATTTCTAATGCAAGGGTTTGAAAAAAAAATGTTCGATACAAATGGTTAATATTAATAAATATGCATATCGATGCATTTAGTTTTCTATTCAAAATAATTAGCATTAAAACAATAAACCAAGTAGGATGGAATTTGATGGATAACCCTTTTTTTTGTTTTGTTTTGTTTTGAAAAAAAAATCGCCCATAAACCATGTAAGATGGAATTTGATGGATAATCGTTTTCGTTTGGTTTTGTTTTTTTTAACCGATAAAAAATCGATTTTTTTTTATTATGATGGCATTCTAACACATTGTATACAAAACATGTCTGTCAAACACATGCATAAACACATAACAAGCAAAGTTCAATGAGCTAAAAGGATAGAATCTTTACAAGTATGTAAAAGGTCTTTAAAAATAAAAAAATAAAACTTGCTCAAACTAAGCAGTAAAGCAGGAATAGATGACTGAGAATAACTGATCCTGGGACCGAATTACTGGGACTCATTACCTTCATAGATCACTGCGACAGGATTTAGGTTGCGACCAACTTTTATTGAACAGTAAATGTAAACAACATTCACTCTGGTAAATATGGAGAAGATGTGTGGCTAAATAAAACTTGTATTAAACCATAAATTATGGATTTATATATCTTGTTTGTAAAACCTCCATAATTCCATAAATAAATAAATAAATTGTTACGGAGTGTTTAGATTGATATAAGACCTAATCTGGTTTGACATAGATTTTAAGAGTTATTACAATCCCTGTATTCCATTTTCAACCCAGGATTTAGCCTATAACAAAAATTCTGTAAAACTAATACTCAACAACTCAAATATGACAACTCCATTTATGAATCATATGACACTATACCAGGATACAATTTTTAAGTCTTATGATAAATTACTTGTTTTTCAAATGTTGATGTGTCATGCTTTCCTTGTCGTAACTTACAGTTTGAGTATTTATCTTGTATTTCCATAAGGATGGATTCATCATGTTTTAATATTTTGCTTACAAACCCTATTTTGATGCTAGGGTTACAGGGTTATAGGTATTACTTAGCTTATGTAAGCTAATGCATTGTTTAACCTTGTAATATCGCAAGTGTCTCATAAAGAAGGATTAGTCCCCTTGTGTTTCTAAACAACTAAAGAGCCAAAGGTAAATAAGTACCAAGGTGACCCTAACATGGCTAAAGGGAAAACAAAGAGTTCAAAGATGATTTTTGTACTATAACTAATAAATGATCACTTTATAATATGCTTGATCTAGTTTGACTTACTTATACCATGTTTTGTCATCACATTAAACTATAGTGACTGGGTAGAAACATTTTGATTCATGTGGAGGTAGGTAGAAAGATTAAAGCGCCCATGTTATGGCTTGTGGTGCCATCCAGCTGTAAAAGAGTTAAAAACCCTAAGCAACAAGCCCAAGGCTTGGTTCTTCTGCATAATATTCTGTGTTGTTGTGCTTATGAGGAGGACCAGGGGATCTCGGCCCTTCCATCATTGGAAAAAAATGCATTCGACCATCTAGAGGTTTCCTCGCTGAGATGTTGCCACAGGTTCCTTTACTGAGATGTCACCACCATTTCCTTCGTTGTGATTTCGAGTTGAGGGTAAGTTGTTTCATCGTTCTTGTTTGTTTTCTATTTTAATGCAAACATTATTTTACAATGTCAAAGTTTTAACCTCTATCCCATGTTTTTTTGGCAGTAGGTTTCAATAGTCGCTCTTCGAAGAGTCTTGGCTTGGAAAGGGTGATCTTGGGTTGAGGGTGGTGCCGAAGGGTCTTGGTAAGACCTATGTACCTTAAACCCTATGATCCTTGACGGTCTAAGGCTGGAACAGAGTTTCCTTTCTGAGTCTGGCTTCGTTTCGAAAATACATGGGTTATATGAGCCCCTTCTGCCTGATGGTTTAAATGCTCTCATGTTTTTGGTATCTACATCATTAATGTTGGAGATAATGTTGTTTTGGATGCCTTCAGGTATACCAGGGTTTATATTTTAAAATCCCCTTTTTTTGTTACAGACCATGGATTCTAGGTGTGAAGTTGTTTTACAGTTGACTTGTACTTATTGAGGACTCTTACAGTAAAATATTAGCAGAGTTTAAAGAAATACAATCTCTACGATTTGTTTAAATCCTTCGAAGCTCTCGGTGCTACTCTATGTATTGTTATTTTGTACTACTCTGTAAAATTGATATATTGTTTAAGTTTTTTTGAATGGATTTGTGTTTGCTTCATTACAACTACTGCATATAAGATTTTTTTAAAAGGTTTCCAATCTGATTTTTGAAATGGTTACGACGTTTCTTGTTAATGATGTGTTTGAACTTAGGATGCTAGCATTGCCTTCAATGTAGGTTTCAATTATTGAATAAATTCCTAGAAAAAATTACTTTACAGGCCTCGAAATCTCGACCTATCTTAGATAGGGAAAATTTGTTTGAATTTAAGATTAGATTGTATCTTCTTAAATGTAAGTGTTTATTCCTAAATTGTTTTGAAAATCGATAAGCCTTTCGGCTGTGTGAAATTCATACTGGGTAATTATTCAGATGTAGATTCACTTTTATGGGTTTTGAACCATCGGGTGGAAGCCATAGTGTTTCAACTCTAGGTCTGTTGTTTTTAGCAGGTTTAAATTTGTGATTAATGGATTCACCTTGTTTAACTAAAACAAGCCCTAACTATAAAAATAAATTTTGTCTTTGTTTGCAAAATGAAAAGACGGGAAAATATTTACCATATATGCTAAAGCTAGCTTTGTTTAACCTCTTTGGAATGTTAATCACTTATTAAAATATGTATAAAACTTGGTATTAGGTGAAGATAATTATAGAAAAATGTTATTGCTTTCTAGATAATAATGAAATATAGTTTATCATTCCTACTATGGAAAACTGTTTAAGCAATATAATTCATCGTAACTTATAATTTACAGGAATAAAAAATTTCCTACTTTATTTCAAAAACAATAATAATTCTAGAAAATTTCATCATTCATAAATCCTTCAGAAATAATAGAAAATCAATTAAAGATAATAAACCATAACAATATAGAACCTGTTAACCTTTGAAGTGGACAAACATCCAAAGAAGACTATTCTTCCCAACCATCTCCTGAAAGCATCCAAGATTACTTGCTTTAAGACCCCCGAGCCTGTTCACTGAACCACCAAGACAAAGATACTGTGTAGAAGCTTTGTGTTTACTCTTTGCAACTTAGCAGTCACACCTGCAGTCAATACTCTAGCAATTCACTTTAGCTTTCCCCTCATCGAATTCCTCTTGTGCGCTTAACTTTATAGTTTCCAGCAATCCACAAGTTTCTATATCTAGAATGTATTGAGCCTCTTGTTCATTCAATGGCTATATATGTTCTTTCCTAGGTCTTTGGGTCAGTTTTGTAATTTAATGAGCCACCTGCTCAGTTCCTCCTTTCTTGGGAACATTACCACAATTTCAGGGAAGTTGCCTCATGCATCAACTAGAAAGTGAATGTTGTTGTTTCCATTTGTCATTCTTGTCTTCTACACTAGATCATTCCTCCTAGTGGGTCAGTAAACACTCTTCAACAATCCTCTTTGGATAGGTGTCTCTTATTTTAATTATTAAATAATAAAATATTCAGTTACAGTCATCTTTGACCATCCTTGGTCAACAACATAAAACTTTACAATAACTTTTAAAGTAATGTATTTTCACAACATAAAATGTTTTTAGTTCTAGGTGGGTTAGAAACACCCCCTATTAAGTTCAACATCATTCTCGATGTTTCTTAAATATCATCTGAGTCTTCTTGGAACAAATTTGGATATGCTTCCCGCAAATGACTCTCAAATTCCCAGATTTCTCCATCTGGACTAAGGTGCTTCATTGCACCTTTACTTATCCAATGGTGCGATTCCAAAAAAAAAAATCTCTTATCGAGGATACAATCCGGTTCTACCTGAAAATATATTTTTGGTTCTACCTAGATAACATTCCAATCGATTACATGAGTAGGATCATGTACATACTTTTTCAATATATAAATATGAAATACGTTATGTATTTTGAGATTAGGTGGAAAAGTTAACTGATAATCTACTGGTCCAACTCTTGACAATATATGAAATTGTCCACAATACCTAGGTGTTAATTTAGCACAACTCCCCAACTTAAATGAGCTTTTTATGGGTTTTACCTTGATAAAATATGCTCACCTACTTGGAATTCTTTCTGAGTTCTTTTAAGGTCTGCATGACTCTTTTGTCTATCCTGTGCAATTTTCATATTGCTTTGTACATGTTTCACTATTAGTTCCATTTCTTTTAACAAGTCAAGTCCTAACATTAATCTGTCAATCGGAGTACTCCATGAAATGGGAGTATTACACTTCCTACCATACAATATTTCAAAAGGACTAAGTTTAGTTGAAGCTTGATAATGATTGTTATAAGAAAACTTGACTACGTGCAGATATTCTTCCCATTTCTTTGGATGATCCCTAACATACATCCTTAACATATTTTCTAAAACTTGATTTACTCTTTCAGTTTGTCCATTCATTTGTGGATGATAAGTGGTACTGAAATTTAATTTAGTGTCCAATATTTTAAACAATGACTTCCAAAAATTACTAGTAAACTTAGGATCCCTATCAAAAATTATCATCTTAGGAATTCCATGCAAACGAAAAAAATCCTTCATAAAAATATCAGCAATATTAGGAGCCTTATAAGTAGTTTTAACATGTTTAAAATGAGCTTCATTGCTAAGTTTGTCTACCACTACCATCACAGAATCATTTTACTTTTGATTTTTCAGCAATCGCGTTATGAAATCAATGCTGGCAATTTCCCATTTCCAATCTAGGATTGGTAATGGTTACAATAGACCTATTAGTTGTCGATGCTCAGCTTTAACCTGCTTGCATTCTATACACCTAGCTATATATTCAGCCACTTCATTTTCTATATTGGGACAGAAATAGTACTCTCTTAACATTGTTATCATCTTTTGGTAACCATGATGTCCCGAGTAAGGAATCTTATGTGCTTCATTTAAGATCAACAATTTAATTTATGGTACATTGGGTACATATAATATGTTTTTATACAACATTAAAAAAAAATTCATTCAAACTGAAATCTTTTTTTATATTTTCAGATTCGTTTTCTGTATCTTTTTCTCTTAAATTTTGATATTTTTATCCATTTTTACTCCGTCTTCAAACTTATCGTCCAATTCTATTTTATAGTTGCTAACAGCGGATATACAATTCAGAATTGTGTTTCTATTAAAGGCATCAAACACCTTATTCTCTTTTCCTTTTATATGTTCGATCTCGAAATCATATTTGTTAAGGAAAGCTAACCATGTTGCTTGCCTTGCATTCATATTTTGTTGATCAAACACGTATTTCAAACTTATGTTATCAGACATTAATAAAAAACTTCTACCGATTCGATGATGGAGCCACATTTTCAAGGCATGTATTATGGAAGCCAACTCTAAATTGTAGGTAGCATAATTATTTTCATGTATTTTTAACTTTCTTTATTCATATGCTATTACATGACCTTCTTGCGTTAACACTCCACCTAGGCCCTCATTGCATGCATCAGTGCGTACGACAAAATTCTTGTTTGGATCTGTTATTTTTAAGATAGGTGCAGTGGTTAATAATTCTTTAAAATTTTTAAAGCTTTCTTCACATTTTAAATCCCATACACAACTTTTTCCATTTTTCTGTAAGGACATTATGGGATTCGCTATCCTCGATAATCCTTCTATGAATTTTTAATAATAACATGTAATCCACATGAACGATCATACATCCGATACATCCTTAGGAATAGCCCATTCCATTATTTCTCTTATTTTATCAAGATCCACTAATATCCCTTCCTTGGATATCACATGGCCTAAATATTGTATTTTATCTTTAAATAATTCACTTTTACTGAACTTAGCATACAATTTGTGTACTCTCAAAACTTGTAATATTATCTGTAGATGTTCATCATGTTCTTATTTTGTTTTTGAATATATTAGTATGTCATCGATAAATACAACTACGAATTTATCCAAATACTTACTTAAGACACCTTTCATTAAACACATAAAAGATGATGGAGCATTCGTTAGCCCAAAAGGCATAACTACAAACTCATAATGCCCGTAATGGGCTATGAATGTAGTTTTAAATCTATATTCATCTTTAATTATGACTTGATGATATCTAGATCTCAAATCTATTTTTGAGAATATCGTTGCCCTGCATATCTGATCGAACAGATCATCTATGCGGGGAAATGGAGATCTGCTTTTTAATTGTCATCTTGTTTAACTGATCATAATCTATGCATAAGCATAAGGTACCATCTTTCTTTTTAATAAATAAGACAAGTGCTCCCTAAGGGGAGACACTTGGTATTATGTAATTTGTATCTATTAAATCATGTAGTTGCAGTTTTAATTCATTAAGTTCTAGGATATTCATCCGGTAAGGAGACTTTGAATTGGGTACAGCTCTAGATCCTAATTCAATAGTAAAATCCAATTATCTTTAGGAGGTAATCCTGGAATCTCTTCTAGGAATACATTTGAAAATTCTTTTAAAAATGGTATATCATCAAATTTTAATTTATCTTCTTTATTCATGTGTTCATCATTCATTAATAATAATAATAATAATCTATTTTAAGGTCACCTCCAAGCGACACACCAAATTGGTGTATGATACCCCCTTGTTTGTGAGACAAGGGACCCCCCTTTGTGTAGTGATTTAACTGCTAAAGTATATAAAGGTGTACATACACTACCCCCCTCTGGATTTGAACCTATAACCTCCTAAGAGGAAACACATGCTCTTAACCATTAGGCCCACTCATGATGTACTACTAGGCCCACTGATGCTGCAAAAACTATGCAACCTTTATGTATAGACTTTTTCATTTGTAAAGATGAAATCTGTCTAACTGAAACTTTCCTAGGTATTCCTTTCACTATAATTGTTTCTCCTTTTTCATTTAATCATATAAATTTTTTCTCAAAACAATTTAAAACTACTATGTGTTTTTCGAGCCAGTCGATACCTATTAAAACATCATATGATCCTACAGGTAGTACATTTAATTTCACTTGAGTTTTGAATTGACTCATAAACATTTCACAATATTCAACATAGCTAACTACCTTTCTCTTGGTTCCTGTAGCTAACTAAACCAACCAAGCCTTTTCAAACTTTTTCAAATGCAAATTACAACTTTATGCTATACTAGATGACACATAGCTTAAACCAGCACGTGGGACTATCAAAATAGATATGGGTTTGTTCTTTATCATACATTCTATTTCCACCATAGATGTTTGGTGATCATCCTATCGATTCACCAAGGCTGCATTAATTCTAGGCATCTCGTTCGTTATGTCACCAAAGTTGCTTCTTCCTATATTGTATGTACATTTCTGAAATTCCTCTTCCTATTTGGACAACCCTTCGCATAATGAGGTCCTTGACACTCCCAGCATTTTACAGGTTCTATTTGCTCAGTATTTTTAACATGATTGTTAGGTATGTCTATGTTCTTTGCTGCTGAAAATGTTTGTTGTGTATTACTTTTAAAGTCTGTCCTCTAATAAGTATTCTTAGGATAGTTTCAAGAATTATTTCCAAAATTTCTGTTGGACTTAAAGTAGTTTCTTCTTTGTTCGAAATTATTTGTTCTTTTAACCTTCTAGTTAGGTACACTTTCTCTTTTATTTCTGCTTTATTCTTAATAAAAATTATCCTTCCTCATTACTTCCTCAAGGGTTTTTGGATTGTCATATTTAATTATGTCCTTGAAGCTAAAAGGTAAACAACTCAGAAACCTCTGTATCTTAGGATTTTCATCGATGATATAAGGTACGTATCATAGTAAACTTAAAAATTTACTACTTAGTTCCTTCATAGACATTGAACCTAGCTTAAGATCATAAAATTTCTTATCCCTTTCTTTGTAATATTGTTCAAACAAAAATTTTCTTTCAAAGTATTTCTTAAAAGTCCTCCAAGTTACATACTTTTCTCTAATTTTTTTAACTCTTTTTATATCCTGCCACCATATATCATCTTTTCCAGTTACGTTATAAATATCCATTCTAGCTTTCATCCCGTCTGAGTAATTATAGATTTGAAAATATTTATTCATCCCTGACAGCCATGCCTCGGCTTCTTCTCCTTTTTCCACTTCACCATTAAACATTGGGGGTTTTATCTTCTTAAACTTTCCTGAAATTTATTCGTAAGGTTTATATTTTCTCTTTTTATGGCTGTTGTCACTGTCACTACATTCACTGGAATATTTATATTTCTCTCTATGTGACCTAACATTAATTTATGAGCAGGAATTACTTTCATTATCAGAGAATTTTAACTTTTTACCTTTACTCTTGTAGGATATAGTTCCAGATTCAAATTCATGTTCTTTTCTTTTATCCTTTCCTTCATTATGTATTTTATCCCGCAATATTTGATTTAATTCTTCATGTTCTCTTATGATTCTTTCATTATCTTCCTTAACATTATGCAGTTCATCCTTTAATTCTTTTATAGTTCGAAGTGATTCAAATGAATGATAATTTAGTTCCACGTATAAATTATCTCGATTATTTTGTTAATTATGATGTGATCCATCCTCAACAGATGCCTCTACTCCTTCCATTTCTTACAAAATAAAGATTTATATTTATGTATTGAGCATGCGAGTTGAGCAAACTTCAATCATAGTGTTTGAAATCGTGCTCTGATACCACATGTAACAACTCCATAATTCTATAAATAAATAAATAAAATTGTTACATATTCTTTAGAATAATATAATACCTAATCTGGTTTCACATAGCGTTTAAGAGTTATTATAAACCCTACATTCCATTTTCAACCTAGGATTTAGCATATAATAAAAATTCTGTAAAACTAATATTTAACAACTCAAATATGACAACTCCATTTATGAATCATATGACACTATACTAGGATACAGTTTTTAAGTCTTATGATAAATTACTTGTTTTTCAAATGTCGATGTGTCATGCATGCCTTGTCGTAAGTTATAGTTTGACTGCTTATCTTGTATTTCAATAAGGATGGATTCGTCATGTTTTAATATTTTGTTTACAAACCCTATTTCGATGCTAGGGTTACAGGGTTATACGTCTTACTTATCTTATGTAAGTTAATGCATTGTTTAACCTTGTAATATTGCAGGTGTCTCACAAAGAAGGATTAGCCCGCTTGTGATTCTAAACAACTAAAGAGGTAAAGGTAAATAAGTACCAAGGTGACCCTAACATGGATAAAGGGAAAACAAAGAGTTCAAAGATGATTTTTGCACTGTAACTAAGAAATGAGCACTTTATAATATGCATGATCTAGTTTGACTTACTTATACCATGTTTTGTCATCACTTTAAACTATAGCGAGTTGGTAGCAAAGTTTTGATTCATGTGGAGGTAGGTAGAAAGATTAAATCGCCCATGTTATGGCTTGTGGTTCCATCCAGCTGTAAAGGAGTTTAAAACCCTATGCCACAAGCCCAGGGATTGGTTCTTCTGCATAATCCTCTACGTTGTTGTGCTTATGAGGAGAGCCAAGGGCTCTCGGCCCTTCCATCATTGGAAAAAAATGCATTCGACCATCCACAAGCTTCCTTGCCAAGATGTTTCCATAGGCTTCCTTGCAGAGATGTTGCCATGGGTTCATTTGTTGAGATGTCACCACTGTTTCCTTAGCTGAGATTTTGAGCTGAGGGTATTTTTTTTCATCATTCTTGTTTGTTTTCAGTTTTAATGCAAACATTATTTTACAATGTTAAAGTTTTAACCTCTGTCATATTTTTTTCTGGCATGAAGTTTCGACAGACGCTTTTTGAAGAGGCTTGGCTTAGAAAGGGTGAGATTGGGTCGAGGGTGGCACCGAAGGACCTATGTACCTTGAACCCAACGGTCCTTGGCAGTCTAAGGTTGGAACATAGTTTCCTTTTTTAGTCTGGTTTTGTTTCTGAGATACAAGGGTTATACGAGCCCCTTCTGGTTGATGGTAAATGTTCTCATGTTTTTGGTCTCTACAGCGTTAATGTCAGAGATACTGGTGTTTTAGATGCCTTCATCTATATAGGGTTTATATTTTAAAATCCCCCTTTTTGGTTACAGACCATGGAGTTTGCGTGGGAAGTTGTTTTACAGTTGTTTTGTACTTATTGAGGACTCTTACTGTAAAATATTAGCAGAGTTTAAAGAAATATAGTCTCTGTGATTTGTTTAAATCCTTCGAAGCTCTCAGTGCTAGTCTGTGTATTCTAATTTTGTACTACTATGTAAAATTAATATATTCTTTAAGTTTATGTGAATAGATTTGTGTTTTCTTGGTTATGACTATTGCGTAGAAGCTTTTGTTAAAAGGTTTACAATATGGTTTTTGAAATGGTTACGACGTTTCTTGTTAATGATGTGTTTGAACTTAGGATGATAGCATTTCCTTCACTATAGGTTTCAGTTATTGAATAAATTCCTGGAAAAAATTACTTCACAGGACTCAAAACCTCGACCTGTCATAGATAGGGAAAATTTGTTTGAATTTATGATTAGATTGAATCTGCTTACATGTAAGTGTTTCTTCCTAAATTGTTTTGAAAGTCAATAAGCATTTCGGCTATTAGGAATTGATAATGGGTAATTATTCATTTGTAAATTCAGTTTTATGGGTTTCGAACCATCGTTTGGAAGCCATAGTGTTTCAAATCTAGATCTATTGTTTTTAGCAGGTTTAAATTTGTGATTAAGGGATTCACCATATTTAACTAAGACAATCCCTAACTGTAAAAATAAATTTTGTGTTTGTTTTTAAAATGTAAAGACAGGAAAATATTTACCAGAGATGTCAAAGCTATCTCTACTTAACCTCTTTGGAATGCTAATCATTTATTAAAATATGTATAAAACTTAGTATTAGGTGAATCTAATTACAGAAAAATGTTACTACTTTGTAGATAATAATAAAATATAGTTTATGATTCCTACTATGGAAAATTGTTTAAGCAGTAGAATTAATCTTAACTTATAATTTACAGGAATAAAAACATTCCTACTTTATTACGAAAACAATAATAATTCTGGAAACTTTCATCGTTCATAAATCCTTCAGAAATAATAGAAAATGAATTAAAGATAATAAACGAGAACAATATAGAACATTTTAACCTTCGAAGTGGACAAAAATCCAAAGAAGACTGTTCCTCCCAACCGTCTCTTGAAAGCATCCAATATTACTTGCTTTAGGACCCCCGAGCATGTTCACTGAACCACCAAGACGAAGATACTGTGTAGAATACTTTTATGTACTCTCTGTAACTTAGCAATCAAACTTGCAGTCAATACTCTATCAATTTACTTTAGCTTTCCCCTCATTGAATTCCTCATGTGTACCTAACTTTACAGTTTCCAACAATCCACAAGGTTCTAATCTCTAGAATGTAGTGAGCCTCCTCCTCATTCAATGGGTATATATGTGCTTGCCTAGGTCTTTTAGGTGAGTTTTGTAATTTAATGAGACACCTGCTCATTTCCTCCTTTCTTGGGAACATGACCACAATTTCAAGGAATTTTCCTCATGCATCAGCTATAAAGAGAATGATGTTGCTTCCATTTGTCATTCTTTCCTTCTACACCAGATCATTCCTCCTAGTGGGTCAGTGAACACTCTTCAACAGTCATCTTTGGATAGGTGTCTCTTCTTTTAATTATTGAATAAGAAAATATTCAATTACAGTTAGGCTTTGACCATCCTTGGTCAACAACATAAAACTTTACAATAACTTTTAAATTAATGTCTTTTCACAACATAAATCTTTTTAGTTCTAGGTGGGTTACATTGTGATTTCATAGAAAAGAACTATTTCCGTAAATACAAACTTGGAAATTTACAAGGATGTTTCACCTTTTACAGAGCTTCGTCTCTCAACACTTTCACAAAACACAGAAGCTTGAGTTTTAGACTCTTCACAGAGTTTTTACTCTTGTTCTCTGCACTTCTCTTTGTTGTGCCTCTGTCTATTTTGCTTGTGCATATTTTTTATTTACAATCTTCTTCGTATTGTAAAAAAATTCTACTAACTTACATTAAATAATGTAATAACTATCTACCTAAAAACTTATCTTCAACAATTAAATTCAACTGGATTATGTATAAGAGACGTGAACTCTTCATCTTGTCATATTGTCTAGCATAAATTGGCATGCTACAGACTCTGACAGAGTCAGCTAATGTGCTATTCGGATCAACGATTAATTAATATGTCTAACACTCCCCCTTAATTATGAGGATATCAAAATTTAAAACAAAATATTACAAAATGTTTCAGAGCTGAAACTTGCTTTGTTCATGACAGAGTTCACTGTGCAGAACTTATCATTCCTAAATAACTTCGTAGATACTGGAACGTATCCCTTGCCAATGATTTTGTAAAGATGTCTACAAGTTGATCTTTAGACTCTGCAAAATTCTAAACAAATTTCTTTATTGTTCACCAATTCTCTTATGAAATGATAACTTGTGTCGATGTGTTTAGTTTCCTTGTGAAACACGTGATTCTTTGACAAAGAAATGGTTGAATTGTTGTTGTAGAAAATTGTTGTTGGTTCTATGACATGTCTTTTAAAATTCTCTGCATCCAAACAACTTGACATGCAGCTCCTGTAGCTATGGCATACTCTACTTCTGCTGAATATAGAGTTACTATGGGTTGTTTCTTAGAATCCCACAACACAACACCTGTACCAAAATTAAATGTGTACCCAGATGTGATTTTCCTGGCATATGTGCTACCTCCATCGTCACTGTTAGTTTATCCAATAAGTTTAAAACTTTCTGACGTTGAATACATTCTGCTAAGGTACTTTGTGCCACTTACATACCTCATAATTATTTTACCTTGTTTCCAATGAGAGTCTTTTGGTGACTCCATGAATCTTGAGATCAGACTTAATCCATACATGATGTTTGGTCTCATTGCAGTTAAATACATAAGGCTACCAACAAGACTTTTATACAACGTAGGATCTATAGTTGATCCATCATCATCCCTGCTCATTTTTAAACCTGTTATTACTGGTGTTGGGGATGACTTGCAATTATACATATTAAATATTTTTAAAATTGTACTTGCATACTTGGACTATGATATAAAAATACCACTTTCAGACTGTTGGACTTCAATGCCCAGAAAAATTTCATAATCCCCAAATCAGTCATTTCAAATTTAATTTCCATGACTGTTCTAAATTATTTTATGCCAAAATCACCAGTAAATATTAAATCATCTACATATAGGCAAACAATTAACATGTTACCTTGTTCATTTACGTTTGTGTGCAACGTTGGTTCACTTTCACTTCTGTGAAATACATTCTCGATGAGATAGGAATCAATGCGAATGTACCAAGCTCTCAGAGCTTGCTTTAAACCATAGAGTGCATTTTCCAGTCTGTACACTTTGTGTTCTTATCCTAGAACTTCATATCCTTGTGGTTGTTCCACATATACTTCTTCATCGAGATAGCCATTCAAAAATGTTGATTTAACATCCATTTGATAAACAAGCCATTTGTTTTGTGAAGCAATGGCCAAAATAGTTCTGATTGTGTCCATGCATGCAAGTGGTGTGAAGGTTTCATTGAAATATATGCCAGGCTGTTGTGTGAGCCCTATTGCACACATTCTTTCCTTGTGCTTATGCACATTCCCATTAGCATCTTGCTTGGTTTTGTAAATCCATTTAACACTGATTACATCTTTATCTTTTGGTACATCAACCAGCTCCCATGTCTATTTTTTCTCAATGCATTCTATTTCTTCATCTATGGCTTGTGCCCATACTTCTTCTTCAACAACTTCCTCAAATTTTAGTGGATCATCTATTTGAGAAAATAATGGAAGGAGAAAGAATGAATTTGGTGTACCATCTTCATATATCTCACAAAGAATTCTTGTCTTCACTGGATCTGTTGATGTCGAACTGCTTGATGGAGTTTGTTGTCCTCTTGGTGTGCTTATCAGTGTAGCTTGAGGTGTGACTTGTCATTGTTCCTTGTGTTGAAACATGTTGCGGTGTCATGGGAGTCGACAGTGATGCGACTGGTTGACTTACATGTGGTATTTGAACCACTTCCTCCATCATGCCATCATGCTCGACATTCGACACAATCTTGACATTATTCTCAATGGTTCCATCCCATGATTCATTATCAACGAATTGAACATCATGACTGATGATCACTTTTCTTGCAATGGGATCATACAACTTGTATGATTTTGTATCTTTAGAGTAGCTAATAAAAATACATTTTTGTCCCTTTTTGTCTAATTTCTTTCTTGGCTCATCTGGCACATGAGCATATGCGACACAACCAAAAACTTTTAAATGAGAAACACTATGATTCATACCTGTCCATGCTTCTTGAGGAACTTTATTCTTCACGCTCTTTGTTGGACACCAGTTCATAATGTATATTGCAATTGTGACTGCTTCAGCTGTAACGAACGTAAAATAAATATAATATTTAAATAATTAATAATAATCATTAACATTAAAGGACATAACCTTTCACTCACAATCCCCAAGCCTTATTTAATAGGTGGTTCATCAACCATTGTAATCAATCATCTTTCATCCTATCATTAATATATATTTTCCTTATGGTTTATCCGATATTCCAGATATATTGGTGATTATTGTATGAGCGAATAATTATTCGCTTCAAGTGGTATCATAGCCTCGTTGGATGATCTAGGCCTTTGGCCTTAATTCTCAGACCTTGTGTGATTTTTGGCTTGTAGCCTTATTTTAGGGTTTCCCTAAAATATTGGACATTGTCCAAAAGAAAAAGAAAAACGTAAAAAAAGATAAGAGTAAAAAAAGAAAAGAAAAGAAAGGAAAATAAAAAAAAAGAAAAGATAAAGTAAAACAAGCACATGGTTTTTCTTTTAAAGTAAAACAAACAAATGGTTTTGCTTTCCAGCTTCAACCGAGGTTTTGCTTGATTTGAATTATTATAATATATTTATAATAGTTCAATTTTTTGTTTTATTATATAAAATAATAAAATAAAGATTTTTATTATATAATAATTAATAAAATAATTAATTATTATTTTAAAAAAAACTATATATTAAACTATATATATAGTTTATAAAAACATTAATATAATTATTAATTAATTAATTAATAATTATTATTATAAAAAGAAATTATAATAATAATTATTTTTGGAAAAGGGGTGGCAGGAGCGGGTGGGATCTTGTTGGATCCCGGAGGACAAGTGGAACAAAGATTCGCCTGGGGTCTTAGCTCTAGAACCAACAACGAAGCTGAATGGATGGCTCTTCTTCAGGGTCTCCATCTCACATGAAACAAAAAGCTCCTAAAGGTCCTGATATTTGGCGACTCCAGGCATGTCATCTATAAGATGACCAATGGGTATCCCACAGGAGATATCAAATGCCGAAGATTATATAAAAAATCTAAGTTTCTTCTGCCTCAATCCTTTGAGGTTTTCCACATTCTTCGTCAAAATAATAAAGAAGCAGATATCATGGCTAACATAGGTGCCAGTCTATCTCAAGGCCTCTACAGCCAGGATGGCAATCCTCCCTCTCTAAAATTCATTCCATGATGAGAAGCTTTAGTACCCCTCCTCGTTCTCTCATGCAAATCTTTAAAATGGAGTCCTTATCTTTTGGAGAAATTTATTGGTGTTTGTTTTGTCTTCTATCCTACCCCTTGGTTTTCCTTTCCCCCCTTCCCAGCTTTCCCCCCCTCATCCCCCCTTTCCTTCTCCCTAACCCCTCCCTCATCCGCCTTCTCTTCGCCCTCCCTCCAGCTGTCCATCACTTCATCTCTTTTCTTGGCAGCTTCTCGCTCTCAATGTCAAGGCCTGCATGCTCTCCTTTGCAGGCCGCGTGGATGGATCTTTCTCTCTCGGCAGCAGAGGAATTAAAGCCTCACAGGCCTCCAATTTATTGTCATATTCTCTCGCACGCTCGGTGGCTCTCTATTCCTTTCACTATGTCGTCTCTTTGCTTAGTCTCGCTCCATTGCAACCTTCTGGATTTGGGTCACGGTTCTCCTGGTTCTGTGCATTTTTTGTTGAACGTGGTAGCTGGAGTGGGGAGTGGGAGATTGCAGGGAATCCCTTGGCATGAGCTCCCCCTAATTCGGGCCTTTGTTAAAGAGTGCCTCGCGTTGTCTTCCTTTTTCTGTTGTAACCGTATTTTTCCCTCAGCTTTCTAGGGCACCGAAAGTCTCGTAGATACTTCTCCATTTCGAGAAGACAGTCTGGACAAGGTTTTAGGCTGTCGTTGCTCTGGCTGGAAGAAAGACGCATTGGGGACGTTATATTGCTCAAACAGTCTGAGTGTTTCCGCTCTGCAACAAGAAATTGTTGACTTTTGGAGGGTTTTTACAGGGTGCTGTGGTGAGAACCAGGACAGTCCAGATTATCCTCTACATATTCAGTTCTCCCGAATAGCTATTACGGCTGACTCTCGAGGGATGGCTCACTATGGTGATAATGCTGGGCTGATGGACATAAAGAAGAATCTTCGCAGGTTGCACGAGATGACAGCTATAGGGGTGATGGACAATAAAGAAATGGCCAAGGAAATTAAAGGCATGAGTGAAACTATGAGTCGCATATCGCTTGATATCAGCAATCTTAGTGCTCGAACAGACGATCTCGAGAGCAACATGCATGAGCTGCTGGGAAGGGTTGAACGAATAGAGGAAGAACTGGAGAATTTCATCTCAATGAACCAGGAAAGCAGGGTTAAGGGAGTTAACGAATCAGGTGACCAACCCATGGATGAAGAATCGGTTCTGCAGCCCAGGGCTATGACAGGCATTTAACTTATGTCTCTTGTTTAAGTTTGCAATTTTGTATGGGTCATGTTTTTCTGCATTTTGCTCTGTATCCAGTTTGTGAGGGTATTTACTACCTGCAACTTTTGTAATTATGGAAAGATCATATGCTCTGTTTTATGGGAAACTTCCAAGACATGCCAGTTGTGCAGCAATTTTGATCTGCCGGCATTATATCTCTTCCTTCGGCTGTAATGAATGGCTGTGCACGGCCTATTAATATATTTCTCATTTCTGTTTCTGTTAAAAAAAAATTAATTATTTTTGGAAAAAAAATGTTATTTAACCTAATCAAAGAACACTCCCCTGTAAAAAAAAGAAGTTAAAGAAGTCAAGTGAACAAGACTGTCCATCATCGAAGAAAAAGCCAAAATCAAGGAAGATCAGCAATGGACGAATAGTCAAAACGTCAAAGGAAGACTTGTCAAGAAATCGATAGCCATCTATCATTAAAGAAGTCAGAGACCATGGAATTTGGTTTGCAAGTACAAATAGAGAAATTAGAAGCCAAGCTAAAGCATTATCAGAGAAACAATGAAGAGTTACGAGACATAAATATGTAATCGTAAATGTTGATTAAATTACATAAGATGCAAAAAGAGTGCAAGGAACAAAAAAATTTCGACCATAACAATCATATAGAAAAATTGTTGGCCCAAATTAACAAATTAAAAGATGAAAATGATTTCAATTAGAGACAAAAAAATCAAGATATAAAGAAAGAAATAATTGATTATAAAGCAGAAATAATATGCTTGAACAAAATCATTAACGATAGAGATGAAGAACTGACGCACATACGACAGAAATTAGAAGAGCAAGAATTAGTGGTGGACCAGTATCGACAACAGATAAAAGTTCTTCAATAACAAAACAATGACTCTAAAAAGGAACACAATCTGGAGATCACAAAGAGTAATAAAACATTATCCAATAATTCTGAAGAATTTTCAGATTAAGAAATCATAACAAAACCCTGATTACAAAAATAAAATAAAAAATAAAAAAATAGTAGCAAGAGGGAACACTCCAGTGAAGACCTCGAAGGAAAAATACTAGAAAAGCAAGAAGAAAACTAATGTCTAAATAATCATAATCAGGTACTGCAAAACCAAATCAAGGAGCTAGAAATTGAAAAAAAGTCGCAAGAGAAAAAGAATCGAAAAGATTCAGAATCATAACAATCTATTGGAGAACCAAGAAGCACAAATCCAGGAAAATGCATCCAAAAATCAAATCGAGGAAGTGAAGAAAGTCTTCATCGCAATACAAAAGAAAGAAGAACAAACAACACCTACACCTTATAGACATCCTAATTATAATCGTCATTTCGACCAATGACCTGGTCAAAAGGAATATTCACAGAAGACTTATTTGGACATGCGAAAATATCGACATACTAAGCAACAATTGATACAAATCGTCCCACAAAAAGATCTCAAAGCTCCGATAAAAATAGATTTGGGATGGACCACAACAGATACGATACGACAATTCTCCCGGGGAATTTGTAAATCGTATCGCCTCATTTCCTCAATTGTTGCAAATACAAAGAAACCCCGAGACGACAGATTAAAGTAAATCATATATTAAAGTCAATACATCTTTGAGGACAAAGATTCCCTTAAGGAGAAGGCAATGTAATGAACATAAAATCACTATAATAATTAAATAATTAATAATAATCATAATTAATTATACTTAACATGAAAGGACATAACCTTTCACTCACAATCCTCAAGCCTTATTTAATAGGCAGGTCATCAACCATTGTAATCAATCATCTTTCATCCTATCATTAATATATATTTTCCTTATGGCTTATCTAATATTCTAGATATTTTGGTGATTATTGTATGAGTGAATAATTATTCACTTCATCAGCCCAATATTCATTTGGCAAATGCTTGGTTGCCATCATGCTGCGCGCCATCTCCATAATGGTTATGTTCTTTTTCACTGCGACCATTCTGCTGAGGTGTATACCGTGCAGTGAATAGCTTATGCATACCATGGGTTTTGCAAAAAAATAGAAATTCATTTGAAACATATTCACCGCCTATGTCTGTCCTTAGGATTTTGATGCGGTGTCCACTCTGGTTCTCCATGAGTGCTTTAAACTACTGAAAATTGTTGATGTATATGTAACTTTGGAATGTATTCTTATATGTATTTTATATATTGTAACCCGATGTTTATTCCGGAATGTTTCTATTATGCATTTGAGTCATTTGGTCATGCCCCGATGTTCCGATCGGGAGGATTATTAATGTAAACAAGTCTTTTCAAGTCATTAGGTAAGTCCCCACAGTTTCGGGACACTTGGGTTATTATACACTAATTAAGGTGTAGGCTCGAGTAAGTAATTGTAAGTTAAGCCTACATGGTTGAGTGCACTTCAAGTCAATGGAAGAATATAAATAGAGAGTGAGAGTCTCTCTATTTATCACTTGTGAATTACATCACTTGCTCTCAAAAAGTGTGGCGCACCTTTGGAGAAGGAAATACTTTGGCTTGACAGAAGACAGAAGGCTGTTGTTGTGTTGGGAGGTCATCTTACTGTTTTGGGATCACATCTTGTGGTGATACTATCTTATAGGAAGTTGAGGGGTTTTCTCCATTTATGGTTTCCCCTCCTAAAATCTTTGTGTCTCTTGTCTCTTGTGATGTTCTTATGTGATTGATGTGCTTGTTATTCTCTCAGTGAAAAGATCTTATCATAATGCTAGCTTAATGTTGAAAAACTAACATGGTATCAGAGCTAACCTGAGAAGAAGACATTGTGCAGCTACAGGAACTAGGGATTCCTATTTTGTGGATCTTCCTCCACATATTTTCAGCACAAGTATGCTAGGATGACTCTCCATTGAAGGGTGCATCTTTCTGTCGATGCGGAATTCAATTTCAAGCATTTTTAGTTTCGATGTGGAAATTAGGGATTTCTACAGAAGAGGAATTTTCGAGTGAGACTAGCATAAGATTTTTCTCCTCATCAAAACCGAAATTTAGATACCTGAATCAATAAATTTGGTTGGGTGAAACTCCGGGAAAGTCAAACCCTAGTTTGACCCTGAGCTAGGAGAAACCCTAAATACTAAAACTGCTAAGTTTTGGTACAGTCGCTATATTCCAAGATTGGAAAAGTCTCAGAAGCTGAAAATTGCAAGGGCCGAATATACAATCCTGATGAACACTGTGTCCAAAGGGAAGTCTCTGATTCGCTATATTCTGGGAGATATGATCTCTCCAAGTTAGGGTTCCATCCTCTTCCAGAAATTATCCATAAACAGGACGCCTGGGGAGATCTGCAATATCTTGGACTACAGAGGTCCAAATGGAATTCCTAAAGATGTTACAGAAAGGTCACAGAATTTAATTTCTGTGGTCTGAAGGTCAGACTCAGAAGATGAACCAGTGACATGTGTCATGCCGTACAACTTCGTTGTTCTGAACAGTCCTGTAACAGGTCACCTTGGGAAAAGGATCATAAATCCCAAATGGTAAAACCAATTCTGATGAAACCTATGGTGTTGGATCCAGGACATGCGAGGTTACCTCAGTGAGAAATTTCAAACATATAGGATTAGTAATTTCGGATATATCACGGAAACATTAATAGGAATTTCTGCAGAAGAAATCAGAAAATTATGGCTTCCTGTTCCGGGAGTTTCTCTTCACTGTTTTCAGAAAAGGAGTACATTGGACAGCTCCATTTGAAGAGATATATCTATTCATCCAATCAGATCTAAAAGATTCCAAGTTTTGAAAATTAGGGTTTCTGCGACAAACCCTAGATCAACAAACTCCGGGACAAGGGCAGACACCTCAAATCGGTAAGATCTAATCCTTTGCTATTTCCATTTGAGGTTCTCATTTCAAAGTGATCAGATTGATGATAATCCTGGTGAAGTTGACAACTTCCAAGCATAGAAGTATTTTATCTCTCTGGATTGGACACCTACATGAGCATAGAGGTTCCAGTTTCAGAGGGAGACGAGGCCAAAGAAGACATCATGCTCATGCTGCAGAGGATGATGAACCATCCAGAAAGAGATCCAGATATGAAAGTGAAGATTCTTCAAGCGAGGATGAATATGTTCTGATATCAGCTCTCACAGGCAACATTACTCATGGAAGTGATGATTGGCTCATAAATAGTGGTGCTTCCAAACATATGACAAGATTCAAGGAATCCTTTGTAAGACTATTAGAACATGAATCACCTCACAAGGTGAAACTAGGAGATGACTACCAATGTCCAATAAAAGGTAGTGGGGAATATTCATACAAGCTAGACTCTGGTAAGTCTCTAACAATAAAAGAAGTATTGTTTGTGCCAGGATTGAAGAAGAACCTTCTCTCCATTTTAGCATTGATGCAAAAGGAATGCGGGCTGCATTAATAGATGCTCAAGTCATCATATGGCCAAAAGGAAATACTATCGATGATGTGGTAGTGATTGAAGAACAAGAAGGAGGCTTGTACAAATTGAAGGGATATCCAGAACAAGACTTAATCCATGACATAGTAGAGCCAAATGAGCTTTGGCATAGAAGGCTTGCACATGTGCATTACAGAGCACTACCTATTGCAAGTAAAGCTGTTGAAGGTCTTTCTGAATTTCAAGCTATTTGAAGGGAAGAACAAAAAATCAGAATATGACCTAAAGAAGAAGTGAAGAATGCAGAAGTGGTGATGGCCACCTTGAATGGCCTCCCAGGATCATGGAATTCATTCATTCAAGGAATGTGTTCCAAAAGGAAGTGATTACTTTCAGCAAACTTTGGGAAGAAGAAGAAGCTCTATCCATAAGAAGAGAAGATAAGACAGGAGCATTTGAAGATCCGGCTCTCACCATCCAAAGAAGATCCCTCAAGCAATGAGGAATATGAAGAACTCAACTCTTGAAGAACCTCTTATCCACCTCAGCATTTGGATAAGAAATGATGCGACTATGAATGAAGAAGACGATGAAGCTGAAGGCTCAAGAAGGAGTCTACCCTCGAAACAAATAAAGATAAGTATTCAATTGTCATTTCATTATATTATTTTATGCATTTGTTTATATTCAATTGTTGTATTATGCATGATAGGATGTTTGCATTAATGACAACATACTACTAATATGCATGTGATGGGTAAGTAGCTCATGGTGCTATACAAATTCTCCATTGCTACTTATCTAGAATGAAACCTCTTTGCTGACATATTGGATTAGTGCACAATCTCAATGTTGTCCTGGTAGAGATGGAAGGCATCTAGAAAGTTTCAGTGAGATATGGATGAATGTTGTATTGGCTAAAGTAGTTGCATGATCATATATTTATGCATAATTATTTGCCAGTATGAATATTCCATATGAAATGTTTATAACCATGCAAATGCATTTGACTTGTAGGAAAGATCACATACATAATCGCTTACAAGCAAAGAAGAATGAAGACTTGTTCCGAAGAACAAGTGACGACAGTTTCAAGACAAAGAATAATATGATGAATGCAGTGACATCATTGATGCAGAACCTTCCAGTTCAAGAAGAATGATGTCAGGGCGTATTATCGAGACTTGAAGATGAAATTCTATACACTAGATGGATGCATAGAATACTAGTAGCATAGGAAGCTACTTATCACTCTGGTACAGAATGTTTTCAGTGCATAGAGCACAGAAGACAGAGGGAGTATGATGCTCCGCTTCAGAGGGAGTGACTACAGAATATCTTGAGGTTCGACATGGTACAACAGGATGAGCAGATTACTGATGACTCTAGGCTTTACTGAGAGTAAAGTGGATTCCAACCTTTGCTCCAAGGTTGAAGGTGGAAGACCAGTGATGCTCCTGTTATGTGTCGATGCACTATTGTTCTAGGTATGGTGGTGTGGCAGAATATAGATGGAATCTTCTTTGGACAAGGGAAGTATGTAGTAGAGATCCTGAAGAGGTTCAAGATGATGGACTGCATGGCTACACCTATGGCATTGAACCTAAAGCTATTGAGTGATGCTTCTTCAGAGTCGGTTGATGCTACGATGTATCGTCAGATGATTGGGTCCTTGATGTACCTGAGACCAGATATTTGATTTGCTGTGAACACATTGAGACATGTTCACCTGATGGTTGCAAAGCATGCAAGGGTACAGTTGATTATGGACTCAAGTACGATGCGAATCAAAAGATTAACCTAGAGGGTTATGTTGATTTAGATTGGGCAGGCAGTGCCATAGACAGGAAGAGTACTTCGGGATGTTGCTTCAATATGGGATCATGTGTGATCTCTTGGTTTAGCAGGAAGCAATCCTGTGTGGCACTGAGTACAGCTGAAGCAGAGTATGTCACAGCTTGTTCAGCTAGTTGTGAGGCAGTATGGCTGCGGAAGCTACTGTCTGATATATTTGATCTCCAGTTGGATGCTACTTGTATACATTGTGACAACCAAAGTTGTGTGAAGTTGTCATAGAATCCAGTGTTCCATGACAAGTCGAAGCATATCGAGATCAAGTATCACTATATCAGGGATATGGTGCAGAGAAGAGCTGTGAATCTCCTGTATGTTGTGATGGAGGAACAGATAGCTGATGTATTGACGAAGCCATTGGTGAGGCTGAAGTTCGAGTACTTCAAAGAGAGACTTGGTGTTCTCCAGATCGAGGCTTCCTCCCAAGGACAGTGATGTGTCCCAAAGCCATTCTGACGAGGAGGTCAGATGTAAGGGCTGAGCCATTATGTCATGGTGAGAGGATTCAGTTCCTTCCATGTCAGATATGAGTGCTAGAGATTCAAATCCATTCTGACGAGCAGGTCAGATGTAAGGGCTGAGCCATTCTGTCATGGTGAGAGGATTCAGTTCCTTCCATGTCAGATATGAGTGCTAAGATTGTACCATTCTGTCGAGTAGGACAGATGTAAGGGCAGTGCCATTCTGTTCATGGCTAAAGGATTTAGTTCCTTCCATGTCAGATGTAAGTGCAGAAATCTCTCCTCATTGTGGGTGAGAGTCTTCCATCATTGTGGCGGAGGTGGCTCTTGCCTGGATGGGATTGTGCCATTCTGACGAGAAGGTCAGATGTAAGGGCAGTGCCATTCTGTTCATGGCTAAAGGATTTAGTTCCTTCCATGTCAGATGTAAGTGCATAAATATCTTATCACGGTGATAGGATGTGTTCCTGTCTGGATAGGAGTCTTCCATCAGTATGGGGATGTGTTCCCCTGGATGGGATTGTGCCTTTCTGACGAGGAGGTCAGATGTAAGTGCAGAAATCTCTTATCACGGTGATAGGATGTGTTCTTGTCTGGATAGGAGTCTTCCATCAGTGTGGGGATGTGTTCCCCTGGATGGGATTGTGCCTTTCTGACGAGGAGGTCAGATGTAAGTGTAGAAATCTCTTATCACAGTGATAGTATGTGTTCCTGTTTGGATAGGAGTCTCCCATCAGTGTGGGGATGTGTTCCCCTAGATGGGATTGTGCCTTTCTGACGAGCAGGTCAGATATAAGTGCAGAGCCATTTCACAGATGATAGTAGATGTGTCCTATCATACTAGTGAATGTGAGTGCTGGGCCTTTCTGATGTGACTGTAGTTTACTACATGATCAGATGTGAGTGCTGGGCATGCCTTTCTGACGAGCAGGTCAGATGTAAGTGCTGGGCGAAGACCTACATGAGAGTAGGCCTACAGCCAGCATGAAATAGGGCTGGCTTTGTAGAACTTCCTATGACGAGATAGTACACACTTGATGATGACCAGTGGAGATCCAGATCGAGCTATGATCCAAATCCAGTTATGATGACTCCGAGAGATCCAGATCGAGTGATGATCCAAATCCAGCAGTGATGATCTAGATCGAGTGATGATCCAGATCCAGTCCAGTGATGATGATCCAGATCGAGTAATGATCTAGATTCAGTGATGATGATCCAGATCGAGTGATGATCTAGATCCTGTGATGATGTCCTATGATGATCCAGATCGAGAGATGATCCAGATCCAGATGACTTGAAGATGAAGATGACTTGAAGACGAAGAAGACTTGATGACAGAGATGACTTGAAGACGAACATGATCTAGAGATACAGAGAAGAAGACCAGTGCTGAAAATTGTGTCGAAAGAATACCTTCCTAGTTAAGAGGGAGTGTTGATGTATATGTAACTTCGAAATGTATTCTTAT
>LPNX010812104.1:6807-51085 GCA_001517045.1 Pseudotsuga menziesii
ATCCAGTTGTGCACATTGATCATGGCATTAGACCAAAAGTTGTTGGATTTGGCTGGAAGTCTCCTTCAAACAATTGCCAAGACCCAAGAAAATCTTGGAGAGATGCTCAAGATACAGAAAAGTTCCTAGACTTGGGGATGAGCGGAAAGCTGAGAACCAGCAGGAGAGGCTCGTGGAAGCCAAAGGGGCTTGGTCCTGAAAGTTCAAAGTAAATAATTGAACGTGGGACAGGTCTGCAAAATATTGAAATTTTGGATATGTATTCCTATGTATTGGAACACCGAGGACGGTGTTATTCCAAGGGGGAGGGGATTGTAACACCCCGGTTTTGACCCCATTTGCATTGAAGGTACATGATGTATATATTGTAATTAATCATGGTGAAGAGCTAAAGGAAAAATCCCCACCATCGATTTGGTTGTGTTATGTTTCGGCAATTGGAATCGTTGCTGATGGTATATCATGCCATCCGACACATTATAGTTCTAGCATCATGTAAACATGCAAAACTAATAAAAAACCTACAACCAACTACGAGGATGCAACGTTAAATGAAAAGGGCATGATTTCCTAAGGATGAGGAGAGGGAAACGCTAAACCATGAGCCTATGGGGAAAAGCCATGTGTCAGCCATTAAAAGCCCTGATGTTAGTTGGGCAGTTATTGCTGGGAAGTGGTGGGTGGCAGGACTTTCAGCCATTTCCCGCACGCCCACTCCACCAGCGGACTCTCCATCTGCACGTGGGCAAGGAAACCACTACCCCATGACTCCATCCTTGTCCATCCTCCCGCAGAGAACCATTCTGTTCACTCTCACGCGGAGGGGTTTTTGCTCTGTTCACCTCCTCACACACAGGTTTCGACGTCGTTTTGGGATCCAGGCAGTGAGCTGAGGAACGGGTTCTTCTCACTGTCAACCACGATTTCCTGTACAGAGCCATTCACGCCCGGGAGACGGTGGGTATGTGTGTTTTTCCCCTACCGATTTGAGGTGGCCATTTCTCCTTACGGCTTTGTAGTCTGCTTACATGTTTTACCCTGTTTTTGGAATGAGAATTGGACTTCCTCTCCCATTTTGGGACTGTGTAATTTTCCCATCGCTTCATTGTGAGATGGGGCTGCGGTTCTTGCCCTAATTTTGTGGTTATTGTTGTTTTCCCCCACATTGTTCATTGTTGTGGAACCAGTTACGTTTTGGCCTTGTTGTAGGTTATTGGGAGTCGTTTTGGCCACAATAGGGCCAAGAACGACCCGGGGTCAATTTTCTCCCCTGTCCAAGCTGTGAATAGCTTGTTTGTTGCATGTATGCAATGGTTAGTCTGCGAACTGTTTTTGGAGTGGGGATGAGGGCTTGGTTTGCTTGACAACCTGGTGTGTTCGAGAACCACACAGACAGAGCTAGGGGGCTGGATTTCTTTTCCACAATCCCCTGAATAGCACTGGGAGGGAGGTCAGGGCCTAAGGGACTTTGTAGTAGAGAAGGGGCTGATTTCCTTGTGTTAGGTGTGTGTGGGTGTTCTAGAATCCATGCTAGTTCTGTGTAGGTGTCCTTAGCTCTGCAATGAGCTCACCAGCGTAGCAATTAGCCTTTCCCAGCTCCTTGATGGCCTGACAAACCCAACTGTGTTGGCTTGGCTGATCTGCTGTGTTGTGTATCATTGGCTATGTGTAAGCCTGCTTGTCCTTATTCCTTGGGGAATCATGCCCAGCTCAAGGGTGGCAACGCTGCTGAGAGATTAAGGAGCACGCTGGTCTATGGTTGGGTGGAACGTGGCAGCGACGTAGCTGGTTGCGAGACGAGCTCTTTATAAGATAAGTATTCTTAACCATTTTGTCTCTGCAATTATATTTATTGTCTAATGAATGATGAGGAACATGTTGAATGCTAGAATGAACGTATGTTTGCTTCCGTTGTATGATGAATAATTATGTATCTGTGCATGTTTTATGCTCAAGCATTTAAATTTTTAGGTATGCTAAACTTCATAGGGCTTTTAGCCCGCATGTTAATGTTATGGTAGCATCCTCTTCGCCGGTCGAAGGGTCGGGGATGTTGCACCTTCACAAAATGTTGTCCTCAACACTAATGTAGTTCTGGATGTTGTTGTATAAAGGACTCATCTTCCCATGTTTAATCTTCCACAGATAGGTTCTTCGATTTAATGAGATACTCTGGCATTCATCGATTCTGAAGCTTTCCAGTTCCAGTTTCATTGATTTCTTTAGACTCCAAGATGATTTTTCCTTCCTCATCAAGTTTCGGTAATATCGTTTGAACTAGTAGCTTGTCACTTATTACTTCTTTAAACAAGAAACATGGAAAACTGGATGGACTCGTGAAGATGCAGGCAATTCCAATTTGCAAGTCGTACTACCAATGTTTTGTAGCACCTTATAGGGACCTTAGTATTTAGGTGATGATTTATTATCCTTCTTGGTGATCTTCAAGGACATATGTTTGTATGATTGCAGTCTTAAAAACACCCAATCCCACACTTCAAAGCTTCATTCACTGCGGTATTGATCTACTTATTGTTTCATTCAATTTTGTTGTGCCAAAGTCAAGTTGTCCTTTAAGAGTTGAAGAACTTGTTGTTGATGCTCCATGTGGTATTCCACTGTTGGAACCTTAGATGAGTTTCATAGTGAAGATATGATGGATAGTGGATGATAGCCATAAATTTCCATTTGGAAGGCTCATTATCCCCTAGAGGTACATATGCTTTTAAAATTTGAAAGGACTTTTCATTTCAACTTTCTAAATTAGTGTTTCAATTACCCAACTTGATTTTCATCTTTTTAACTTCACACCTCACACACCTACATTTGAAGCCACTGTTGTATTACATGTATTCATGTAATAAGTCATGTCATACATTTGAACATTATATCCTAACAATGACTAATAAAGTACACGTGACCCAAAAGTATGAGCTAATACAAAGTAGTCTGCCTATTTTAAAAGAGCATCAACTATTTCTAGATTATCACTGACCTCTGTTCAAAACATTAGGACACCATTTAGGTCTTTTCACACAATAGATTGAATGGGGAACATCAAAAGAACCATGCATGTTATTGTGATCATTATACTACACTTGAGAAACAAATAATGTCATTATATTCCCAAGTAGCAAAGAACATAGACATTATAGACATAGAAGTGATCAAACTTGCATAGTAAGAAGATAGACTATTGCATGTATTTGCATAGAACATTAAGATGTAGGGTAGCATATGTTATAACAACAATATTATTGTTATCTCAACAACAATTTTATAACTATTTGTAATTTTTTAGGTGGTCATTGGAACTTTAATGTGTAGAGCTAAAAGTACTTACAACCAACACTATTACAAACTTGATAACAACTAACATGTCAAAAAAAACGTTTGGATCCCATCCCCTTACGTTTGTAAGGGGAATAAGGTATTTCAACTACACTCCTCAGAACTACATAAGAAACCTCACCATGGGCACTATCTCAACAACTTTGACATTGGAACTACCTCAACAATTCCCATTGTGGGAGTTGTAGAGGTAATTTGTAGTTCAAATTGTTTAGTCAACTTTGTTGTAGAAGCCATTTATTCAACTTTTTTTTTCAAAATAATTGAGGCAATTTCCACAGTGGAGTTTCCTCAATAGATAGGGGGTGGATATGCCCCAATTTTGTTGGTTAGGGAATAAATTCCACACTCCCCTCTATAAAAGATTTTAAACATCCTCGATATGTGGTTAGAGGGGATCTCCCCCTCTTGCCTCTTATGTGATTTTTTTAATGACAAATAAGAAAATAAGAGGGGTAAGTAGGGGTTAATAAATTATTTTTAACATAAACAATAAACAAGGAGATGAAAAATATAAATAAATAAATAAATATTTATGTTTCATATAAATGTTAACATTAAAGTTAGTACTATATTATTTACCTTTATAACTATTATGTGCATAATACTATCATTTAACATTATTTTTCATGTTAATGTTCACATTAAAACTAATGCTAAAGTTCTTAATTTTATGGTTATTTTATGCAAATTTGTGTTAAATGTTGTCATGTAATATATGATATTTATCATTATCAATATTATAAAAATAGAAAACATGATAAAAAAATTTAAGTACTACATTAAAGTCTATATTTAAAAAAGTCATCAAAAGTATGTGATTAATTGTTTTTGGATTTCAAAAATTGTTTATTTTGCCTAAGAGCATTTAAAATGTTGAAATTTAGTAGTATTTTTCAATTGGCATGTCATGCATTATAATGTATTGAGAAATATTAAAGTTATGCATTTTAAAATTTAGAAATAAGAAAAATTAAAGTTATGCATTTTAAAATTTAGAAATAACATACTGTGAAATGAAGTTTTATAGTGCATTTTCTAGAATAACTAGTAGATGAATGTTAATATTTACTTAAGTCGAAATAGACATTTAGAAAACCAAAAATATCAAATAAAACAGTGAAAAAACTTTTAACAAAAAAAACTAACATGGCTACCATAAACCACATATAGAAGAAAATGGTCATGTATCACCACTAAGAAAATAAAAAACTAACCTTGAAAACAATTATACTCCAATATCACCACATACAAAAAAATCTTGAATTAAAAATGTTGGAATATATTAAACCCACTCATAACTTAAGATAAAATAATTAATTATTATCTGATTAATTATTCACCCACTAGCTTAATTAGTTGGCATCCACTTGCACCTTAAAGTCAATACATGCCATCTATATACTAAGAATGATTTATTTCTAATTCTGGGTTGATCTTGACCACCTTTTGACCATCCAGAATTAGTATACAACACTTTACAGTAGATTCTGCTTTATTTTGTTTTTCTTGTTTTTCTATGGATAAGGTAAAGCTAGTCAAACTAGGAAACTAGGTGTTTTTGTTGTCAACCCATCCTTCATGACTTTTCCTCCATTTTCTAGGATTAGCATGTTTGTTCCATCTCCTTGACAACTCACTCATGTTTTTTCCAATTCGTGAGGTCCTTGATATATTTGGGAAGTGCTTTAGCCACCTATGGGGGTTTGCTATATTTTGGTAAGTTAGCCTTTTTGAGCTTTATGAGTTGTCTCCATGCAACTCGATTTTCCTATGAGGGATGTACTATTTATGTACTCTACTATTCATTCAATGGAAGGATACACACCAATATTCATCTATTCATTCATGTGATTCAGTCTCTTTTCTTTTCTCTATTTTTCCTGTGTGCTTGTGAGAATTCTTAGTAGCAAGATCTATTTCGTGTGCTTCTTCTTAGCATCATTGCTCATAGCATTGATCTATTATTTCTACATGGTATTAGAGCTACGGGAAACACAACCTTGCCATCTCCTACATGGTATCAGAGCAGCAAGGTTGATTAAGTTCTACAGAGTTGAGGAGCGCATCCAGTCTTCTATCCCTCTCTTAAGAAGAGCTTGTCTAGATTACAAGATTTTCTCCTAGTTTTGTTTTGCAGGTTGCAGAGAGTATCTCCTAGAGCATATAAGCAACTTCTATATGGATTCAAAAGTTCCTCTACTATCCCCTTTCAACTATGTTGATTGGAAGCCAAAGATGAGCGCATACTTCAAGAGGCAATGTCTCTTTGATGTCTCCATTGGTGCATTAAGCGAACCTGAGTCTTATGAAGAGAAGATTGATTGGATTAATAATTGTGATAGAGCTTATGTAATTATTTGTTTGGGAATGTCTCCAAATATATATCATCTCATAGATTCTGCTGACTATCCATTTGAGCTTTGGAAGAATTTGGACAAAGCTTTTGGTTTGCAAGAAATAAAAGATGAAGCATGGAGCGAACCCAACATCTCCTCTTGTTCTCTCTCTCAAAATTTCTTGGCCTCTACATTCTCTGATGAAATTGATCATGATGAAAAAATTTCTCATACAGTCATGTTGCGTCTACTCTCCTTGATTCGAATGCTTTCTCCTTCAATGAAGAAGCAAATATTGAAGAGCCATCTTTTTATGTGTCTCTTGAAGGTGATTTTTCTTCTTGTGATACTATTGATGAAAAAGAAGTAACATATGGAGCTATTATTGATATTGATGATGATCCTATCACCAATTCATTGTTCTCTTAATCTCCTATCTTAGATTCTGAGATCTATGTGCTTGACTCTTCACACTTTGTGCATACCTCTCATTGATGGTGTGCAACCCAGTGATTTCCAGGATGTTTGCTTAGCCAAATCATACCACTTACCTTACTTGATCGCATGTGCTTCAACATCTCCTCCTTTGTTCTTGGCATCAATACTCAGAACCTCCTTGAATATTGTGAACATCTCATTCTTTCCTCCTTTCATACAAAGGATTCATTACAATGTATTCCCATGAGTCTACTGATATGATTATATGTGATCCGTTGGATTCTGATTTAGAAGCATATTTGCAGGTTGATACACATATCATACCACCATCCATACCATCTACCATGCCTCTGAATAATCCTAAGACTATACAAATCCCAAGTTCACTAGTTGATCCTCATTGGTTTCTTATGCAGTGATATTTATCTTACATGGTTTGAAGTCTTTTCTATCTTTCAGTGGCTTGTTATCCATGTCCTTAGTCATCTTTGGACTGATATTAAACATGTTTGGATATGTCCTAAATAGTTATGGTTCAGATCTTATGCACATCCATCATTCAAATTTTTACACCTATCAGTTTTCCCCAGTTGCTCATAATTTTCCTAGTCTAGCCCTATATACTCATGGAGCCACTGAATCATTTGTCTTTGCTATTCCATATGCTAATATTTCTGATATATTAGAGTTTTATCAACCTCATATCATATCTATACAGGTGCTACATCAAATTGGAAGATTGGCATGTGATTCACATCACAATTTTGCAACTATTCAGGGAATTGGGTGTCAAACAAATTGTCTTAATTTTTGTACTCTTTGGGAAGGAGTATGCACAAATCTCTTTTCCATTTCAGATTATGTTTGCAGATCAGAGTTTGACGGCAACAAGAAGCATTCAGATATTGCTCCTACTTCATCAAATGATGAGATACAAGGAGTCTCTCCTCTTCCTTCTTGCAGGTTCTACACTTCAGCGCATGATCATTGAGTTCATGATTTCTTCAACAAGTTTTCCATCCAGAAGCAATTCATTCAACTCATTCAAGTGAAGACAAGGTATGTTGAAGACATTATTTCAAAAAATGTGTACCTTGTCCTTTCTTGAGGGAGGATTTTCCCCGCGTGGTTTTGCCTCTTTTCTCACTTTTCTAGACATAATAATTGTTAAAGGGTGACCATAGCCTTGTTGTTGGGCCCTATATGCATCTATATTTTTTGACATATCATCATAAAGTTAGACTTATAGGGGGGTGTTGGAATATATTAAATGAACTCATAACTTAGGATAATATAATTAATCATTATTTGATAAATTATTCACCCACTAGCTTAATTAGTTGGCATCCACTTGCACCTTAAAGTCAATACATGCCATCTATATCCTAGGAATGATTTATTTATAATTATGGGTTGATCTTGACCACCTTTTGACCATCCAGAATTAGTATACAACACTTTACAACAGATTTTGTTTTTCCTGCTTTTCTATGGATAAGGTAAAGCTAGTCAAACTAGGAAACTGGGTGCTTTTGTTGCCAACCCATCCTTCATGACTTTTCTTCCATTTTCTAGGATTAGCATGTTTTTCCATCTCCTTGACAACTATGTTTTTCCATCTCCTTGACAACTCACTCATGATTTTTCCAATTCGTGAGGTCCTTGATATATTTGGGAAGTGCTTTAGCCACTTATGGGGGTTTGCTATATTTTGGTAAGTCAACATTTTTGAGCTTTATGAGTTGTCTCCATACAACTCGATTTTCCTATGAGGGATGTACTATTTATGTACTCTATTATTCATCATTATTCAATGGAATGATACACACCAATATTCATCTCTTCATTCATGTGATTCGGTCTCTTTTCTTCTCTCTATTTTTCCCGTGTATGCTTGTCAGAATTATTAGTAGCAAGATCTATTTCTCATGCTTATTCTTAGCATCATTGCTCATAGAATTGATCTATTATTTCTACAAAAAAAATTGCTAAAATAAAATCACTTAAAATCTAATGGTTATATTGTACCATTTTTCACAAAAGACAAAAAAAACCACCTCTAATTCAAATATGTTCATTATTTCCACAAAACACCAAAAGGCAATCTGTAAAGTACTCATCAAGTTCATAATGGTGTTATTCCACATCAATATCCATATCCCATGTCAAGGTTTTGAACAAATGAAAAGAAAACCCTACACATACTTTGAAAATGGCTTATCATTAAAAATAGTTCTAAACAAGATAAATGTCATGTACCTATACCCAAAAATAGTCACAAATCCAATAGTACAATAAGTATATGGCTAGGATAGATCCTAATAACCAGACTAGATCCATAACTGCTTTGTCTGGTTATTGGGATATAGCCTAACCATGTGCTTATTATACTGTTGGATTTGTGAATATTTTTGGGTATATGTACATGGCATTCATATGATTTAGAACTATTTTTAATGATAAGCCATTTTCAAAGTATGTGTACAATGAGTTAGGCTATATCCCAATATCAAATGCCTAGTTAGATCCCAATAACTAGACAAACTCACCCCGAGGGAAATTTTAGCAAAAGGGGTACAAAAATTATTTAAGTGGTCGTTCTAGGATGTAAAAGAAATGACCTTAATTTTTGGCAGTTTTTTAAAATCAAACTTTGAACCCATTTTTTCAAGCCATAAACAATCTTTTTTGGTGGTCGTGAGTCCCCTAAGCTTTGGTTTTGAATGCCCTAGATCACACATCTTTCAAATCCCGTTGAGTTCTTACCAATGGTTTAAAGAACACCCCATTCAAAATTCATATGTGAAAGTAAATAGTTTAAAAAGTGCCCAAGAAGTTGACATCCCAAACTACATCTTCAAGGCCAGACTACCTTTTGCTGCTTTAAATCCTAGGGTTAGGGATTCTACTTTAGGGTTTGTGTAGTATAGGGTTTCCATGTTCTATTGTAATAAAATAAGATTTTCTCTTCCTAATTAAGGGTTGCTCAAAATGAGCATAATTATCACATCTCTTCTCAAAGATTAGCTACCACAAATCTAGCCACTATGTATTGCTATGTACATTACAATGTTTTTCACCATTGATTCATTAATAGAATTTGATTTTTATTGTCTTTGTTCTCTACACAATATTGTGTATTTCAATTCATTCTCAATCCAATCCGGATAATAAGACACCATTATCAATCTAGCCACCAAGTGCCCTTTCTAGAGTTGGCCTTTCCCTCCTAATTGTAAATGGAATAACCATGATGACACTTACATGATACCATCACTACTTAGATGGAATAGAATGCATACTTTTAAAAGTACTACATGATATCTAGTTTCAAGTGCAACTCTTTATAAGTTGTTGCCCTCATCTATAGCTTTATTGTACCAACATCAAACAATTTTAGGCATTGCAAGAATATTATATACAATGACTGACAAACAAAGGAGACAATACAATTAGAAGCACCTATTGGAAACAACACCAAAAGAAAGTTTGGACTTTGATGAAACATGCCAATAGCCTTAATGAAGAGTGAACCCAAACTAAAAACCTGTTCTAGTAAAGAAACTGCTATCTAGACTAAACTCCTCTCCAACATTTACTCTAACAAGGGCATTGTAGCTAACACGACCTTTGATAATTGTTGGTCGTGCAACAATGTTAATAAATACCCTCATCCTTGTTTGAAAGCTAATGTTGTCCCTTAAGAAAATAGATTAATCATATCAATCCATTATCCAAGGTGTTGCCTACAACACAATTTTGAACTTTGGGATTGTTATCACACAAAGTGTAGCGACCTACTAGAGATATCATATCTGGGACGGTAGAGTAATGTAGCTGACCGGTGACATTGCAAGGGTCTCGTCCACTACAGGTAACACACCGGACGAGCTCTTGTTGCTTTAGATCAATCTGGAGAATGATCAAGGGGGAGACCCTACTATCCTAAGAGGGCTAGCGCACTTACTCAAGACACTCTTGGGTTTGGAAATGGATAAAAGAGGAGAGATAATGAGTGGATAAAACTATATCTATAGAATAAGTGTGGTATAGAGGTTAGGGCCAAGTTAGGGAGGCTTAAGAAAGGTATGAAATAACCCAACTTTATTGATATTGTGCCACAAATAGTTTAAAGTAGTAGATCTAGTGAGATCTAGCCAAAAAAAAGAAATCCATAAAGGGACCCACCTAGGGTTTATGCAAAAGTGGACAAAGAGGACTCAAAAGAGTAGATCAGGGCATGAGTTGACTAGATCAGGGTGCTTAAGGATTGGATCTATGGTTTTGAGGTGGGTTCAAACAGACCCATCTGACAAATCTAAAGAAACGACCACCCACCCAAGGAGGGTGTCCCACCCAAAGTGACTAGTGCTAGATCCTAGGGCAAATGGAGTCTGATTTTTGTGAAACTTGAGATCTAGGGTTTATTCATTAATCTCCAAGTGGGTTTTGATGGTCGTCATAAAAAACTCACTGGATCTATCAGATCTACAAAAGAGGGTTTTAAAATGAGGGTTTACTTGACAATTGAATGAAAATAATACTCACCTTGCAGATCGTACCTGAGAATACTTGCGGTCACCTTGGATGTTGATGATCCTTTCACTTAGTTACAATTTCGAGCAATATCCTTCATGAAACGAAAGAAAACACCCAAATAAGGAAGTGTGCCCCCTCTTCTCCACCTGCAAAATCAATCTATCGAAGTCAGAATTGTTCAATGATGAAAAAGATAAGCTACGTATGTCATCCACAAAGAAAAATTCAATGTACTAAGTAACAATTGATCACTCCCTGAACATGAGGCGATTTGACTGGAAGATAATGCAGGTCGCCCTAGCAGTCTCCTCCTCCAAATTGCTATCTGCAAAAAGATGGGTATGACCCTCACAGAAAAATAGTGTTTGCATGCAAGATCCACTAAAATGTCTAAGCAAGAGGCATAACAATCACATCCACGAAATTCACAAAGCTCCCAAGAGATTTCTGCAAACTTTTCTTATATTCAATAATTCTTAGAGCCAATAAGTCCTGTTACAAATGAGAGAGCATCCTAATATATAGATCTCTCAAGTACATTAAACCTAGATCCAAAAATCTCAACAGTCAAGATCAAAAGATAAAATCATCCTAATCTACGGCTAAGATTAGTCAGATACATCTCACATGGATCAACTCACAAATAGAAGGGGACGCATCACTAGAAATGTCTGAAAGGGGCACACCACATAAAATATGACTAATAACCACAAATTAGCACATGGTGGGGCTAGGAGGTTATGTTATCCTTCACTAGCATGGCCCCATGGCACAATAACAAGGTGTGGTGACAAATAATATAAAGGAGTGATAAAAATCACTAGGGTATTTCCCTCAAACTGCATAAATCAAGGATGTGTGGACCCTAGGTCAAGTGAAGTTGATGCCAGATGATGAATGTGACCCAAACACTGTGCCTCAGACCAATTCCATGCCATTCCTTTGCCTCAATTTCCCAAATCGATTTCCTCATTAGCCATTTTTTTATTATTAAAACGATTCCTTGGGAACATAAAACAACCAATATCTCACAGGGGACCACAAACTAAAGCCAAATGACTGCACGGACGGATATGGGACGATGCCAAGTATTGTACAATCGACTGGCACCCCAACATTCCCTCAGGCACCCTAGGAGATCTTAATTTTTTCCACATTGTGTCTTATTTTCATTTTCCCAAGGAAATACTGTGGCAAAAAGGCTAAGAGACCCACATATGTTTGGTAGCTGCCCGAAATTGAATACCAGCCAAACCAATGGACTCGAAATGTCCAAATCAACTAGGAATGAGTACTCATACACCATATGCCCATCACAAAGGTACATCAAAGGCCCCATCCATGTTAGAACCATAAGAAAAATAAAGCATGTAAATGCTAATAATGATAGAAATAATACAAGCCATCATAACAAATCACCATCTGAAGCATGGATATGTACTAATGAACATCTACAGACCATAACTAATCATCATATATGAACCTTTGTTTATAACTCATCCTGGATCCTGCTCATGGCCTGGCCAAACTGGGTTAACCAAATCAAGACTGATCAAATGATAACCCAAGTGCTAAACTATGGTACTGCAAAGTACAAATGGACCTTCATGCTCAATTATCTATGCAAGTAGTGACACTCACGTATGATTAGATTTTGTTGGCAAGTATAAGAACAATACATATGTAATAATCCAAATCAAAATGATTAGTTGCTTCAAAACAAGAACGTCAAGTGTATACTCATCTATAGATTTAGCCCTTTTGCTAGTCAGGGGTGAATGGAACAAAAACCAGGTAAGGCCAAGGGATGACTTGATAACTCAACACTGTAAGCACCTGGGCTAAAGGATAAGAGGATCTACACAACACATAAGTTGGACTAGGTGAACAATAGGGCATGGAAGTTTCTCACAAATGGGTGGAATGATGAGAAGGATCCACTAGACTCTAGACAAGCAAGATTTTTATACTTTATTTTCTCAGCATTTAGTATACCAGTTGACCTCTAGAGGCAGGTGCCTTGGTAAGCCTTTTAGGCTTCCAGATAGTGACAAAGACATGACCTTCTTGGGCTAGTCTCTTCCTGTTGCCCCGTGGAGGAAAATGAGTCGTACATTATACAAAGAATGAGTGCTCATCATCTAGCCATCAACTTTATTTCTTATTTCTAACTTGTTAGCCTCCAAGAGAAGGTGCCCTGGAAATCCTTATGGCCTTCTAGAAAAGGACTAAGGCTCAGCCTTGAGGGGCCTGCCTCACCCTGATATCCTATGGGGATAAATGATCCTTACACCATACAATGGGCGATTTCTCGTCTCTTGGCAACTGGCTAGTTTTTTTTTTTATTTCCAGTAGTGTCTAGAGACACTTTTATTTTGTTGGCAGGGCATCCATTTAGAATAATTTTACGCTCTGATGCCTTAGTGTCTAAAAACACTTCTTTGGTAGGACTACTTGTGTCCAAGACGTATAGGTAGACATTCCATGTGATAAACATCACATAGACCAACACCGAGACACAATTTATACATGGAGACCTATTCCAACATAGAGGTGAAGGTGGGGGGAATCCAAGACGTCACTAGTCAAGTTACAAGTCAAGGATAAACAATCAACATGGGAGGGAAACAGATGGACGAAGACAATGAAAATGATGCCAAGACTAGCAAGCTATGTCCCTAAAGGGAAATAACCAAATCCATACTAGGAGCAGGGCAAGGCTAATGAGTATACAAAATAATTTCTTGGTCAAAACAGCTAGATCATTTATGCTTTAGATTTCAACTAAACCAAGATAAATTATTTCCAATGTATAATCAACATCAACCGAATCTCACTCCTAAAATAGGTAACAGAGCAACATCAAAATCCATATGCACAAACCATATTATCACCTGGGTCATATACCTGCATTGGATCTGAAACCAAACTGAAGATCACTGGAAAAACTGTTGTTGCTACATACCATGGGAATTATAACAATCTTTGCTCTGGGTCATGAAGGAATGGCTAACTTAGTCATCGAACCTGGGGTCAAGAGGCTCAGTCATGGCATAGATTTGGTCAATATGGATACTTTGGATCTGTTGAAGGTGAGAGATCATCAACTAGTGACTCGTCATCCACTAATCTCATAGTAAAGGGATGGCTCAAAGAACTGCTTAGTACTCCTTAGGAACAAAGTATCCTAGCTACTATATATGTGAAAACATCTAGCTCCAACTGGGACAGGTTCTCTAAGGGAGAGAGTGCATAAGAACCTCAGATATCTCTGCTACGCAACAACACTCATCCATCATCGAACTATGCACCCGATCAACTGTTCCATCTTCATTAAACCCTATTCATGTGCATCATGGAAACATCCCTACCCAACAGTAGATGTGGCATAAAATAAATGCAGAAAATAACATACTGAGGAGTAAATGATAGAATGTAAATGCGAAAAGTAAAATCTGAAAATAAAACATCTATCTAAGAGTTGTCATGCAATTTTAGGAAGACTCAATCTAAAGAGGGGCCAGACTCAATGGCCTAAAAAACTCAGACAGACAAGAAAAACTCAAAGACTCTGGACCTTGCAACACTGTAGACTCAATCCTACTACTCGAAAGAGCTTATTCAAGTCCATACTCTAAACTAAACAAGAGAGGAAAGTCTCGCTAAGTGAGATCCTCACACAGGGAAAAAAAATGTTTGAGGAGTATTCCATTCACAAGAAATTTTAATTCTTTCCCATCCAAATTTTCTAACCAAAACGACCCTTTTCCAGCTATCCTTCCTATTCGATAGGGACCCATCCAAAGTTTGTCTAGTTTACCGTGATTTCCAGGATTTTCTTTGTCTTTATCCCACAAAAAAACTACGTCTCCAACTCCAAAAATCACACTTCTGGTTTTCTAATCAAAAGTACCTTTCATTCGTTCATGTTCTATAACCATCCTATTAAAGGACTCCCTCTTGGTCTCGCCAAGTTCAACTAGTTTATCCATCCTCAATTGCATTGCTTCCTAATCGGATGAACATTGTTGCAACAATTCATAAATCGATATCTGAAGGTTAATTGGTAGTCTACCATGTATATACTAATTCGAAAGAGGACATTCACATTATCCTTTTAACCGTTGTTCTATATGCCCATAAAGCATACTTTAACTTGGTATCCCAGCTTCTTCTATTTTCTCCAACCATCCTCTTTAATAATTTTATCAAGTTTTTATTGTTGGATTCAGCTAACCCATTTCCTTGGGGATAGTAATTTGATGAATGGGATAGCACAATACCATGATCTGCAAAAAACTCAGTCATTTAACTTTTGCAGAAATCCTTGGAATTATCTATAGTAAGGCTCATGGGGAACCCATATCTATATACAATATACTCTTCCAAGAATTTCACTATGACCTTTGTCGTGTCCTTCTTAATGGGGATAGATTCAACTCATCGAGTAAAATAATATGTGCATGTTAGAATGTACTTATATCCATTACTCGAATTTTTTTCAAATGGTCCTACAAAATCCATTCCCCATTACTGGAAAGGAGCTCCCACTACTATGGGAGTTAAAGGCAGAGCAGGTAGTCTAGGTTTCCCATAGAAGAATTGGCATTCTTGACAAATTCTTACAAAAGAGTGCACATATTTGAATAATGTGGGTCAATAATATCCTACTCTCAAAATTTTGGATGTGTTAGTTATTGGAGCATAGTGACCACCGCATACACCTGCGTTTAAATATTTTATAATCTCTTAGGCTTCTTGAGGATTCATGCATTTCAATATTATCCCATCATGGTTCTTCCATCCAAATTCGTCTTGTGTTAACACATACTTAGAAGCTTTTAATATTAGGGCTCTTCTTTGATGGTCAACCAGGTGGTCAGAACATCTTAGATTTTTCAAGTAGAAGATAATATCCTTGTACCATTCATGCTCTTCATCTATATAAAACACCATTATTCCTTTGGGATTCATCTCGGCAAGTGGATTTCCTTCTTAAATAAGTTGGGAAAGGCCTTGCCCCTTAACAATCTTGATGGGTTTTATTTCTAAATCATTTTCTTGAATTCTTGATATCCAATTACCCCTTACTCCAATACCATCGTGCTGAGAAAGAATGTTCTTAAATGCTTGATAAGGGGCATACACGATGACCTTTGAATATCCGATGTATGTTCTGAAATGCTTCAAAGACATTACTAAAGCATAGGCTCGTTTCTCAATTGAGGTGTAATTTAGTTCAACATCTCTCAGATTCTTGCTCAGAAAAGCAATTGGTTGTTCATGGCCTTCATGGTTTTTCTGTAATAGTACTCTTGTGATTGTATCTTCAATGGCATATGAGTAGACTAAGAAGTCTTTATTGTAGTTCGGGCTTACTAGGACAAGGGATGTGGAGATAGATTTCTTTAGCTTGGAAAATGAGGAACTTACACTCCATGTCCCATAAAAACTTAACATCCTTCTTTAGAAGCGCATTTAAAGGTTTGGTAAGCTCGGCCAGATTAGGAATAAATTGTCTTACAAAGTTAATTTTTCCAAAGAAAGATCTTAAAGTACTAACATTATGAGGAGCATAGATAGTTTCTATGACTTGTACTCTTTCAGGATCAATCCTGATGCCCTCCTTAGATATTGTGTGTCCCAACAATTTTCCTTCGTCGTTACCAAAGGTAGACCTTTTGGGGTTCAGAGATATACCAAATTTTCTGCATCTATCAAAAAAATTCTTTAAATGAGTCACATGATCACTACTTTCTCTAGAGAACACAGTTCGGTCATCTTGGTAGATAACAATGACCTTGCCAATAAGATCACTAAAAGCATGATCCATCGCTCTCTAGAATGTTGAGCCGACATTTAACAAACCAAATGGCATGCGAATATATACTCATATCTTCCCCAAGGCATAGTAAAGGTTGTTTTTCCCCTGTCTTCCTCCTTAATTTGAACACGGTTGTAACCCGAAAATCCATCTAACATAGATAGCATACCAACACCTGTTACACTTTGCAGTAGATTTTCCATATTAGGCAATGGGTAATTATCCTTTAGCGAGGCTTGATTAAAATTTCTAAAATCAATGCAAATCCTAATCTCACCACTCATTTTTCACACAATTACAGGATTAGACACCCATGTGGTATGTCTAACAGGCCTAATGATCTCATCCGCCAACATTTTCTCCAACTCCTTTTTCACTAAGGGATCCAACTTAGGGTTTATGTTTCACAACTTTTGTCTATAAGGTTTTGCTCCTTCTTTCAGAGAGATTATGTGTTCAATGACAGACTGATCATACATTTTTAACTCATCATATGTCCAAGCAAAAACATATTTATATTCTCATATCAAACTCTCAATTTTATTTCGTTCTTCTTTAGACACATTCTTACCGATCTTAATCATTCTTGGGGAAAAAGAGGACCCAATATTTATCTCAATTACATCATCAACTGGTCCAGCCCTACGTCCCTTATACTCATCATGCTGATTAATTTTTTTTCTCTAGAGGAATTGAAATCTCTATTATATCTCGGTCCATCATGGTTTTTCCTTCAAGTTGATCTTCAAAACTGACCATTGGGCTCTCGAAAGCATTAAGGAAATGGATGATTTGAGCATCATTGTCAAAAACTTGCCAATGATCTTGATTATCAGAGACAAGGTCTAAAAAGAACTTCCACTTTACACTCTTGTTGAGATAGGCTCTTTGAGACCTCAAAAGTGCTCGTGATAACATATAACTCATCAGCAAGAGTATTTTCTTCTCTAGGTACCGCTCTAATTCCAAAAGCATCGAAAGTTTCAATTGCCTCCCAAACTGCATTCCTATAGTTTCTAAGTCTGTCATTCTTAGTAGCAAATTGATTTCTAACTTGGGAGACTACCAAGTTTGAATCACATATCACACTTAATGACTTTATATTTCTTTCTTTGGCAATCTCTAGACCTAAAAGCAAAGCTTCATACTCTGCTACATTATTAGTGCAATCAAACTCTTACCGGAAAGAGTATAAAGTATTTTCCCCAGTGGGTGATGTCAACACTACTCCAGGTCCAGCCCCATATCTTGAATTGGTGCCATCAAAGTGTATTTTCCAAATTTGATTGAGGGGAAAAGGATGATGCCTAATATCTTCCCAATAATTTGCAAGCATCATGAAGTTCCCAATCTCATCACTAGAGCACATTGCTTCCTCAAATAAATGCGTCGGGGTTTCCACATTATCTAGCATGGAGGATTCATTCATTAAAGTGATGTATGAATCCTTTCCTCTAGGGATGGTGGCAAAAGAAAGATCCATTTGAATACTACCATCCAGCTTTGCCAAAAACTCTCAGGACAATAACATTCCCCATGCATCAGGGATATCCAAAACAATCACATTCATGGGAAGCTCGATACTTGAACATGCAGCTAGTCTTACTTGCAAATTTTCAATTACCCCTATCACTTCAACTCAATAAGAATCCATCCCACACACACTTCTAAACACTCTAGTCACCTTAAGCTCTAATTTCTCCATAACTCTAAGGGGAATTACATTTACTTATTCTCCAGAGTCAAGCATGCAATTATGCAAAATTAGACCGTTTACTTCTAGTGCTATAAAGAAAGGAGGATATCCATCCTGACCTATGCTTGATACGCTTTAAATCATTATGGGCTTGTCTCTTGGTTTTGTTGAGATTTGCCTAGGTGGAACTCCTAAGTAACTTGTGGCTTTCTTATGCATTGAAGTTAATTTCATTATCTTAGAGAGTTGAACTGGCATATTGAGTTTCGGGAGAAAATTTGAAACATCAATATTCAAACCATAAGGGTTTCCTTCATCCTTGTCCTCTATTTTTAGACCCAGGAATTTCATAACCTCCCGCTTAACCAAAGGAATTGTGGTCATCTCTTTAAAGGAAACCGAAATATGAGGATTTGATAATTTATCATGCACACTAGTCTCAACTCCAACCCTACTCTTCTGATTCGCTACTGGAGAAGACTTCCTCGTGTCAATACTTTGATCTTTTCTCCACACCACAATTTTGGGAAAACTTTTCCGAGTCTCAAGAAGGTTTTTATTCTTTTGAGGGTTGATTACTTTCCTTTGAGGCTTTTCAGGAACTTTCTTAATTAGGCAAGTCTTGATCAGGAGTGATTTTTCTAGCTACTTAACCACTAGGAGGTTTGGGACGGGTAGGTTGATTTTTCACAGATTTGTTACTTGGAACCTTATTTGGACTTGAGTTACAGAGAGCCATCTGATCACAAATATTGTTCATCATGTTTTGAAAATGTTGATCTCATTGTCTATTCTCTTCTTCTTGTTGTTGAACTATGACCACTATGTTATTAACTAGCTAGCATATAGAGCACATCATTTTCATAGTAGATTCATACATGCCATCGTCCATAGTATCAAGTAAAAAGGTATGGGTTTCTCTTTAGTGGAGTCGCTTTGTGGAGTCTCCGGGTGAGATACTAGTTGAACTCGACGAAAGATATGTTGTTGGGGAAGTATGGTGCGAGAAGGAGATAAGTGAGTGTAAAACTAGTCACAAGGGAAATCATTCAATTAACTTAATCCAAATGTGATATGATTCGGAAGATAAGAGTGAAGTTACTACTTGTAGATACCAATGGTAAGCCTCTACCTCCTCAGCAACAGTGCCAAAAGATGTTATCACACAAAGTGTAGCTACCCACTAGAGATATCCTATCTGGGACGGTAGAGGTAAGGTAGCTAACCGGTGGCACTGCAAGGGCCCCGTCCACTACGGGTAAAGGATAGATGTCACACCGAACGAGCTCTTGTCGCTTTAGATCAATCTGGAGAATGATCAAGGGGGGGACCCTACTAGCCTAAGAGGGATAACGCACCTACGCAAGACACTCCTAGGGTTTGGAAATGGATAAAAGAGGAGAGATAATGAGTGGATAAAACTAGATCTATATAATAAGTGTGGTATAGAGGTTAGGGACAAGTTAGGGAGGCTTAATAAAGGTAGGAAATAACCCAACTTGATTGAGATTGTGCCACAAATAATTTAAAGAGTATATCAATCTAGCCAAAAAATAAACCCTGAAGGGAACCACCTAGGGTTTATGCAAAAGTGGACAAAGTGAACCCAAAAGAGTAGATCAAGGCATGAGATGAGTAGATTGGGGTTCTTGAGGATTTGATATATGGTTTTGAGGTGGGTTCAAGCATACCCATCTGACAAATCTAAAAAAACGAGCACCCACCCAAGGAGGACACCCCAACTAGAGTGACTAGAGCTAGATCCCAAGGCAAATGGAGTCTGATTTCTATGAAACTTGAGATCTAGGGTTTATTCATTAATCTTCAAGTGGGTTTTGATGGTCGTCATCAAAAACTCATCGGATCTATCAGATCTACAAAAGAGGGTTTTAAAATGAGGGTTTACATGACAATTGAATGAAAATGAAAACTCACATTGCAAATCGTATTTGAGAATACTTGCGGTCTCCTTGGTTGTTGATTATCCTTTCACTTCGTTACAATTTCGAGCAAGATCCAGCATGAAACAGAAGAAAAACACCCAAATGAGGAAGTGCGCCCCCTCTTCTCCACCTGCAAAATCAATCTACTGAAGTCTGAATTGTTCATTGATGAAAAAGATAAGTTGCGTACATCATCCACAGAGAAAGATTCAATGTACTAACTAACAATTGATCACTCCCTAAACATGAGGCGATTTGACTGGAAGACGATATAGGTCACTCTAGCAATCTCCTCCTGCAAATCGCTACCTGAAAAAAGATGGGTATGACCCTCATCGAATAATAGTGTTTGAATGGAAGATCCACTGAAATGTTTAAGCAAGAGGCATAACAATCACATCCACAACATTAACAAAGCTCCCTAGATATTTCTGCAAAATTTTCTTGTATTCAATAATTCTCAGCGCCAAAAAGTCTTATTACAAATGAGAGAGCATCCTAATATATAGATAGCTCAAGTACATAAAACCTAGATCCGAAAATATCAAGGGTTGAGATCATACGATAAAATCATCCTAATCTACGGCTAAGATTAGTCGGATACATCCCACATGGATCAACTCACAAATAGAAAGGGGTGCATCACTAGAAATGCATGATGATGGGCGCACCACATAAAATATGACTAATAACCACAAATTAGCACATGGTGGGGCTAAGAGGTTATGTTATCCTTCACTAGCATGGCCCCATGGCACAATAATAAGGTATGGTGACGAATAATTTAAAGGAGTGATAAAAATCACTAGGGTATTTCCCTCAAAATACATCAAAGCACCCTCAAACTGCATAAATCAAGGATGTGTGGACCCCAGCTCAAGTGAAGTTGATGTTGGATGATGAATGTGACCCAAACATTGTGCGTTAGACCAATTCCATGCCATTCCTTTGCCTCAATTGCCCAAATTGATTTCCTCATTGGCCATTTTTTATTATTAAAATGCTTCCTTGGGAACATAAAACAACCAATATCTCACAGGGGACCAAAAACTAAAGCCAGATGACTGCACGAATGGATACGGGACCATGCTAGTATGGTACAATCGACTGACTACACCCCGAGATTCCCTCTGGCACCCTAGGAGATCTTAATTCTTTTCACATTGTGTCTTATTTTCATTTTCCCCAGACAAAACTGCTACAAAAAAGGCCAAGAGATCCATATATGTTCGTTAACTACCCGAAACTGAATACCAGCTGCACCAATGGACTCAGAATGTTCAAATCGACTAGGAAGGATTATTCATACACCATATGTCCATCACGAAGGTACATCAAAGGCCCCATCCATGTCAGAACCATAATAATAATAAAACATGTAAATGTTGATAATCATAGAAATAATACAAGCCATCATAACAAATCACCATCTGAAGCATGGATATGTCTAATGAACACCTGGGGACCATAAATAATCATCATCTATAAACCTTTGTCTATTAGTCATCTTGGATCATGCTCATGGCCTAGCCAAACTGGGTTAACCAAGTCAAGACTGATCAAATGATGACCCAAGTGCTAAACTTTGATACTGCAAAGTACAAATGGACCTGCATGCTCATTTATCTATGCTAGCAGTGACACTCAAGTATGATTAGATATTGTTGGAAAGTATAAGCACAATACAAATGTAATAATCCAAATCAAAATGATTAGTTTCTTCAAAACAAGAACTTCTAGTGTATACTCATTTAATGATTTAGCCCTTTTTCTAGTCAGGGGTGAAGGGAACAAAAACCAGGTAAGGCCAAGGGATGACTTGATAACTCAGCACTGTAAGCCCCTGGGCTAAAGGATGAGGGGATCCCCACAACACATAAGTTGGACTAGGTGAACAATAGGGCATGGCAGTGTCTCACAAATGGGTGGAATGATGAGAAGGCCCCACTAGACTCTAGACAAGCAACCTTTTTATAATAAGCCAAATCAAAATGATTAGTTTCTTCAAAACAGGAACTTCCAGTGTATACTCATTTATAGATTTATCCCTTTTTCTAGTCAGGGGTGAAGGGAACAAAAACCAAGTAAGGCCAAGGGATGACTTGATAACACAACACTGTAAGCACCTGGGCTAAAGGATAAGGGGATCCCCATAACACATAAGTTGGACTAGGTGAACAACAGGGCATGGTAGTGTCTCACAAATGGGTGGAATGATGAGAAGGCTCCACTAGACTCTGGACAAGCAACCTTTTTATACTTTATTTTCTCGACATTTATTATAACAGTTAACCTCTAGATGCAGGTACCCTGGTAAGCCTTCTAGGCTTCTAGATAATGACAAAGACATGACCTTCTTGGGCTAGTCTCTCCATGTTTCCCTGTGGGGGAAAATGAGCAGTACATTATACAAAGGATGAGTGCTCATCCTCTAGCCATCAACTTTAATTCTTATTGCTAACTTGCCAACCTCTAAGAGCAGGTGCCCTGGAAAGCCTTTTAAGCTTCCAGAAAATGACTAAGGCTCAGCCTTGAGGGACTTGTCTCACCCTAATATCATGTGGGGATAAATGAGCCTTACAACATACAAGGGATGAGTGCTCATCTCTTGGCAATTGCCTAGTTTTATTTTTTATTTTCAATAGTATCTAGAGACACTTTTATTTTGTTGGCAGGGCATCCGTTTAGAATAATTTTACGCTCTGATGCCTTAGTGTCAAAAAACGCTTCTTTGGTAGGACTACTTGTGTTCAAGACCTAGTGGTAAACATTTCCTGTGATAAACATCACATAGACCAACACCAAGACACAATTTATACATGGAGACTTATTCCAACGTAGAGGTGAAGGTGGGGGAAATCCTAGATGTCATTAGTCATGTTACAAGTCAAGGATAATCAACTAACATGGGAGGGCAACGGATGGACGGAGAAAGTGAAAATGATGCCAAGACTAGCAAGTTATGTCCCTAAACGGAAATGACCAAATCCATAAGAGGAGTAGGGCAAGGCCAATGAGTATACAAAATAATTTCTAGGTCAAAATAACTAAATCATTTATACCTAAGTTGCCAGGAAACTTAGGTACGGGGGCAGGGACGCCACTTTTTGAAATAGGGGACTTGGGTAGGTCAAGGGTACTATATATATATATATATATATATATATATATATATATATATATATAATTAAATCAATTTATTTTTCACTGGTATTCAATTTCAATAATGAACAAGTACAATTAACATGCACATTGCTTCAAAGTTCATAAATCATTGATATAATGTGGGAATTACATATGAACCTTAAGTTTAAACATGACAATAGTTGATGGAACTTTTGGTTTTTCAAAATTAGCAATATGCAAATGCATAGAAACATCTGCACAAACATCAACAAAGTAGGTTTTCTATCATTCATAAAGGACAACGAATACAGTGTGTGCAACAACATTGGAACAACTTGCACAAAGGATCAATAATTAACACAAACTATGCCAATAAAAATCCAATGACAAGATCCAGAGTCATAAAAGAATAAGACAATCTTCTAGAAGAAACAGTCTAAGCATAGATACCAGCCCCTCCAAGCTAGATAGTGTCATTAAATTAAAAGCACAAACCTTTTAAGTCTAAGACAACCTAAGCTTGTCTTGCCTCTCATTTTCCTATATCATCTCCTTTGCGCAATAATCTCTCCTCTCACGGGATCCAACAAAATTCAAGACTCAACTCTACGTTGGGAGAAGTGGACAAGCCTGCAGGGTATTAAGAGGGTAGGGTGACCCATGCCTACCTCGTTCCTCTTCGTAAAGGTAATTTTTTTATTAAAAATAAATTTATTTATTCTTTTCACATATTGGAGATTCCCCAAAGTCCCCAAAATCAAGGGACGAAGTCCCTAAAATGAGCAAAGTTTCTTGTTTTTGGACCAGAAGTACCCGATAATTGGGGACTTTGGTAGGGACTTCGGGGGAAGTCTATGAAGTACCTGGCCTGGTTTCTGAGACTTGGGGACGGTACCCGAGACGGGGATGCAAACCCAACCCCTGGGGATAGGAACCCCTTCAACACAGATTTATACTTTAGATTTCAAGTAAACCATGATAAAGTATTGCCAACATATAATCAACATCAATTGAGTCTCACTGCTAAAATAGGTAACCAAGCGACATCAAAATCGATATGCACAAACCATAATATCACCCGAGTCATATACCTGCACTGGATCTGAAACCAAACTAAAGATCACCGGAAAAATTGTTGCTGCTCCATATCATGGGCACTATAACAATCTTAGCTCTGGGTCATGAAGGAATGGCTAACTCAGTCATCGAACCCGGGGTCATGAGGTTCAGTTATGGCATAGAACTAGTCAATCTGGATACTCTGGATCTACTGAAGGTGTGAGATCATCAACGGGTGACTCGTCATCTGCTAATCTCATAGTAAAGGGTTGGCTCAAAGAACTACTCAGTATTGCTCAGGAACAAAAGTAACCCAACTACTATATATGTGACAACAAGGATCACCCTTATTTTTCAAGAGAGCCAACCCACAAAAAGTTGCAAGTATATTTGATGATTTCTAAGAAAAATCTATGGTTAGAAAAAGATAGAAATAATAAACATCTAGTACAATAAGTACCTTGTGTGCAATGATAAGCTTTCCAACCAAGGATAAAACGTAGTGATTTCAATATAATCACTTCTTTTGGGTCCCAAAACACACCCATTCCAACATGTTCGTAATATGTTTAAGTCACAAGGGTCCCCAAGAATCTACAATTTGTCCCATTTTCATAGAGTCCCCAGCCATATGAACAATCCATTAGAGGGGGTGTCAAAACTAAGACAATATTAGAAAGATTTATGAAAATATATCATATATCCTAAAGCTTGGAAAAACACTATAGGTATTGCAGCAATTGATCTTAATCCTTCTTAGTTTCTCATGGCACTGAACTTATATCATCAATGCATTGCCCATACAAAGATTCGCCCTTATTACCTGAAAAATAAATGCTTTTAGGACTATGATACCTTAAATTGTATCCAAACCATTTGTAATTTTGTAACAATAATATTTTACAAGGGAGCAAGTAAATAATGTGGTACAATGGACCTTCCCAAAGAGGCAAAGGTTGAGAGAATGCATCATTGAATGACAATGTTTAGGAGGTTAGATTTAAGGGTGTTCTCATAACATTTTGAAACTAGTGGTGAAATTTGTGTCTTGCCAACACGCTGGACAATACTCTTTTAATCATATATCATAAGCCATATCAAAGGAAATCTTGACAAATGAATTGAAAATCATACCAACTACAGATAATTCTTCAACTCCATCTATCCATTTCAAATAAATGATTATACTGCATATTTTCTTTGTTTAGAAGCACTAATGAGAGGTTATCCATGGACTATCCATGCATTGTTGTCATGTTTCACTAGACCAATAATAACCTTTATGAAAGGCAATGAAATCTTCTAGTTAAAGAAGAACATAACTAATATTTTCTGTGCAGTTTGTACTAGTATCAATGTTAACAAGACTGGACCAAAACCTGCCAAATTGGCTAGTTGGGTTGGTTCTAGGAGTTTTCTAGGAAAAATCGGCCTATCAGATCGAAAATTAACAATTTTGGTCCTGAATCAGCCAGTACAAGACAAAATTGGGCAGAAACAGTAGGCTTGACCAATTTTGTACCTGTGCTCCTTCCCCAAAAAAACAAAGAAAAAAAAGTAAAAACCCTACAACTACCCTAAAACCTGATTTTGATCTATTTAATGATGCCCTCCTATTGTGATGGACATATCTTGGATGAATTGCAGCCACTTCCACTGCCAAAGGATGCAAATACTAGTGTTGGATCTTCAAGGGCATCGAGTTAAGATCCTGAGCATACCCATGCAGAGAATGTAGAGGATCTAGATTAGGATGATTATGTAGTTTGATTTTATTGTAGACTATAATATGACTATTTTTGGACTGTGCAAGCTATTAAAAACCTCAATGCTGATGTATTTTGTTTTAGAACAATGTTGTAAAAGTCAGCATCGACAAAAAGTCGGCAAGGGTCCCAAATACAACTTCTCGGCAACATCAACAAAAAATCGAGAAAAATTGGTAAAAGTCTGCAAACATTAAAAAATAGAAAATACATTCATTTTTTTTAGAATTTTAAACATATAAAGCAACAATAACATCAGAAAAACATATTGGAACATGAATATGAAGAAAGCACTGAAATATATCATCATCATGTAGTCATGCCAAATACAAAATGATACATCAAAGTCGATACTGAATCTTGAAAGTTGAAACATCATAGTTGTTCAATCAAGGACTCAAAAGTGTATAAAGTTTAAAGTTAAGCATCACAAAATGACATCACATATATAAATGTATCTAAGGAAAACTAACATATAGCTATCTAATATCAATTCCCTCTTTCCCTTTTACGAGCAAATATCATGGGTCGTTTGTCAGGCCTGCCCCTAGCACTAGTAGTAGCAACAAAAGGCCTAGCCCTGCATCTAATACCAGGCGCTTAGTGATGGATGGAGGACTAGATGTATCAATTGGTGCAGAAGGTGGTGGCGATGCTAGCACATCACCCTCCATGGTGTCTCCAACCACCTCCTCCTCTTTCCCCTGCTCTAGCCATGCAGGTGACTCCTCCATGATATGAGTCTCAATCTCCACCCTCCACTTAGACAATATATCAATATTGTCCAAGGAGATGGCATTTGCATCTGGTTCTTTGTGTATTTGTATCATCCACAAGCAGAGATTGTAATGGACCTACACCAAGTCATTAAGACGTGTGAACTCCAACCTGTAAGGGGGTAATAAAAAAAAATTATGAGTCTAGAGGGTAGTAAATTAATAAATTATACTATCTTAGAGGATCATAGATTCATAAATTGCATCAAACATTTAAATGCAATTGCTTTGTTGAAATTCTATGTTCTAACCTTTTGCGTCTCTTTGCCTGTATTTTTTCAAATATAGTCCAATTCTGCTCACATCCTGAAGCAGTACAAGTTTGGGTAAGGATTCTAATAGCAAATTTCTGTAAATTTGGTGTCCTCACACCATAGGTTCACCACCAAGTGGCTACACCAAACAAGAAAGAAAGATAACTAAATTGCATTTCATTACATTCAACTTTGGAAACTAAAATAGGAAATAAATATAAATAAATCATAATTCATCTTTCAAATAAAGGTGAAAACTTAAAATGCTCCAATAACTTACCTGGCATGAAATCGGTCTTATCACGAATAACATCACCAAAGCTAAATACTCCAGTACCATCACGATACACCTCTATCTCACGATTGATTGCATTGTGAGTCTCATAATCAGGTATCATCGTTTGAATACAAGTGAGGAGCCCCTCCAACACCTCACCATCAAAATCAAAATTTGCATTTGTAGGCAAATGCGGGGTTGAGGAAGCGGCCTACTGCATGAATGCGTCGATGAAGCATCCCAGTCCATCGACTATCAATCAAATCCCATAACAACATGTGCATGTTGTGCCCTGGGGTATCCTTTCCCACATAAAAATTTTGAATGGCCTCTTTGACCCTATCCATGGCCTCATATAAATAGCCCATTGTGGGCTTATCACCATCAACAAGTCTCAGAACCCTTACTAAAGCTTCACTCATCGATCACACTTCCTCCACTCTTTCCCATAAGGATTCAGTGTACACCAACTTGGCAATGGTTTTTGCATCCTCTCTCCTGTTGTAAGCGCAACCACGCCACTCATCACAAACAAACATTTGCTTCAATTCAAATTGACATTGAAGCAAAGACTGAAGATTAATAAATGTGGTGTTAAAACACGTGATTACAGGACGCTTCAACTCCTTGTTTTTTGTGTGCCTCCTCATGAGACTAAGAACAAAAGCATGGTTGTAAATTAACTTGGGGATGCTCCTAGCTTGATCAATCACCACCTTGATAAAGGCAATTTTCCCCATATCTTTCATCATCAAATCAATGCAATGATCTATGCATGGAGTCCAAAACAAACAGGGGTACCTATACATAAGCATCCTACCAGCAGCCACATAATTAGCTGCATTATCTATAATAACTTGCACAACATTGTGCACCCCAATATCCTCGATGAACCCATCCATCAACTCACATAAAAGTGTTGCATCTTTTACATGTGTCGATGTATCAACTGATTTTACAAACACGATACCTCTGGGACAATGTACCAATAAGTCAATAAGGTTCTACCCTTACCATCTATCCACCCATATGACATGACTGTGCATCTAGTGCTCTCCCATGACTGCCTGAACTCTGTCAACCTAGCATCGATGTCCTTCTTTTCTGCTTGAAGGATTGGGCCCCACAACTCCTCAAAGGTGGCACTTTTATACCGTGGGCCAACTACTGCAATGGCATCACACATCAGCTGCCAAAATGGATTGTTTTTAACAATGCTGAGAGGTATGTGACTTCGATAAAGACACATTCCCATTACCCTGTCCGCTTCTACCTTTTCTGATTTCTTTACAATTGACTTGATAGAAGGTTGTGATCTTGGTCCTATTCGTCCAACAAAATGGGATGAGAACCTCGCCCTCCCAATAGGTGAAGTTGTGGAGCCCCTCCCACTACCCTCACTAATAGTGGTAGATAGAGATGCACCTACACTTCTTGCTTGGAAAAAAGCTACAAGCTCGGCTTTGTTTGCAGCAATCTCATCCTTCTTTCTAATTTTTTCATGGATGGCGTCGTGGGCAGATCTCATGATTTCTGGGATCACTACAGTACAAAGGCCAACATCATGGCCAGGGAGTTTGGCTAGATGGTATTTCAACCTGTTAACCCCTCTTGACATGTGATGCCCACATAATTTGCAACTCAAATTTTGTTTATTTGTTCCATCCTCGGGCTCACCATACTTCCAAAATGGGTCCAATACCTTTGGCATTTTTCCAATTGGAATGCTTCAACTCAATTGCAACCCTAGGGCACAAAAACACAAAAAAAAATACATTAAACTCCATTGGAAAAAAATAGCAACATTCTAGCTTAAAAAATCAGACCTCTAAATTTAGATTTTAAGCCATGAAAGATAAGAAGAAGAGGGTGGCTAAGAATTAAAAAAACAAGCATGCTATTTTCCATTCTAATTTTTTAAATCCCCTTTTTACGTTGTGACTGTTTTTCATATTTTTGGGCATGGAAATCAATGGAAAAATAGAAAAAAAATAGCAAAGAAATATGCAACGAAATAGTCAAAGAAATATGCAAGAAAAAATACAAGAAATCTTTCAAACAATCCATGGAAAAGATAGAAAAATAGTGGGATAAAATGTACATACCTGAGGAATCTTGAACACTTGCACAACAAAAATCCTTGATAGAGATGGTAAATGGTGTTTGAAAGCCTCCAAAGGTGTTGGTGGTCTCCTCTTTCCCTTCTCACTCCTCTTCCAACAAATCTGTTTGTCAAATGACCCAAAAAAAAACGATTTCTCCTCTTTAAAGAGGTGGTTTCAAGTGTTGGGCGCTTTTTTGGTTGACCCACAACTTTTTCTAAAATGTCGCACTTTTTCCTCAAAAGTCGCGACTCTACGATTTTTTAAAAATCGTGACTTTTACTCGCCAAAATATCGGCTTCGAGTAAAAAAGTCACAATTTTTCGCCAAGGTTTTCAACACTGGTTTAGATATGTATTGCACTTGGTGCCATTTTGCCACATCCACCGTTACAATGCTCTATACATTAGAAAACCATACATATTTGGTAATGGTTTGGATATACATGGATGTACATGAAGATATTTTTTTAGTTACAATTTGATTATTTTATGTATTTTTCAGTCAACCGTTATTCTTTTCCCAGTTTTTCACTCTTGTATTTTGGCGTCAACTCGTTTGTTGAATGGTCCGGTCCTTATTACATTGACTAGTATATATTTGAAAATAAGAGCCAATTATTGCTAGGTATTTTATAATTTAAGCTGAGCATGACCCCTTAAGATTAAGAATAAATTAACTTTGTAAACCTGTGATTTACTATCCATCCTTATAAGCACATGGTTAGTTACTTTGGTAAATTTACAACCATATCGCTTAATTTAATTGACCAAGAAATAAAGAGCATTTGGGACATTTTCCTTGGTTCTAAACTATGTCATAGGGTTCGCCGACCCTGAACCTCTAGGTTTAGAATTCGGCGAACCTAAAAAAAATTGAAAAATCGTTTAGGTTCGACGAACCTAATGGCCAAATCTCATGTCGAACCTGAAGGCAAACCGGTTCGGCCATCAAGGTCGTCGAACCTCTTAAAAAAACCCGAACATGAATGGTTTGGGCATAGTTTGGCATGGGTTTAATCGGTTATGGCGAGGTTGTTTCACCTCCTTGACGGATAATGTTGAACATCTTTTAAAAAACGTGCTCTGGTGATAGAGAATACACACTCCGACTCTCGAGCTGCAAGCACCCTGCAAGTCGCGATACTGAGCCAAAGCTCTAGCAACTGTGTGCTAGCCACAACCCTTTGGTCGACTATTGACAGATTGACTGGATTTGGAGGTATTCGTGGCGTCCTTTGGAACCTTGACTGTCGGGCCTCAGCTATTCATCTCGAGCCATGAGCAATGAGTCACAAGGTCTGCCAGTTGTTGTTTGATCTTTAAGGTTCATTGTCGTCTATTTTTTTAANAAGTATATAGACGAACCTATGCCAAACCCCATCCAAACCTCATCAGAAAATTCGAACCCAAATTGAACCTGAAGGTCGCCGAACCCGAACCTTGCGACATAGGTTCTAAGTATCCCTAGGTGATGTATAGTATTTCCATACATGTAAAGCACTAGTTTTCTATTGACAAACCAAAGAATGGTTGAAAAAATTATTGATGCATCTCTTGGAATTCTCAGGAATAAATAAGTAATATCATTGCAAATTGATTATCAATATATATTTACTTGTGTTAGACACACCAGGCACACAGAGTGGGGGGGTGAATTTGTGTGTGCAGTCTTTATTACTTTTTCAATTTTAATAATCAACAACTAATTCATCAATGCATTATTCTACCATTTGCATAATCATTTCATAAACATCTATCACTTCATCATTTATAAATCATAAGCATCTAAATCATGAAGTCATAACAAGAACCATAGCACAAGAGAACACAAAACTGTATGATTTTGTAATCTTTTGTATTTGTTTTGGAACGGCTACAACCGTGAGGTAAAATCAGCACCTACTGATACAAAGAGCACCTACTCTTCATCCATGAACCTGCCTAGTTTTCTTCGACCCTGCTAAGAATGGTTTGAGGAGTCCAATCTTCAAGTGCAAGTCACTACTTGCAAGCTTGATGCCAATCTCTGATTGTCATCAATCTCTGCTGCTTATCGATGCTACTACTCATCACTACTGCTAATCCACTTCTGCTCAATACTTTTTCTACTGGTCAACACAACTCATTAATCTCTGCTGGTCATTCTATGCTTGTTGTTGCAACACTGATCAATACAGGGGACACCTCTAAAGGCTGTCACCATCATCATCATAGGTTATAAATTATAGCAGCATCATCTTCATTAGTACACCAATGTATGCACTCAAGCACTTATGTTACTGTTCATTGTATGCAATGGATCTCTCCTACTGCTGAGTAGTGTGAAAAAGGCCTTCAATACTGGATCAAACTTGACATCAATTCATCCTTAGAAGTGTCCTCATTTCACTGTTTATCTACAACTGAGAATGCTCTAAGCCAGGCTGTCAAAAAGGATTTCTTGATATCTCATCACATTATCATCATACATGCATCACTATGTTACTGTATATATACATTGCCAATGTATGCACTTCATTTGTCTATATATCATGGTATGTATCATCACTGTGCATACATTAATGTTATACATAGCTTTATTTATGTTTGTGTGCTTTGTCAATGCACTGAAACTAGGGCATCATAACTCATTGCACACCTTTTGTGGTTGTTCATCTTTGTTGTCACACAAACACATAATATTTTTGAAAAGGACTTGGTTTAACCATCAATCATGGTAAAGAAGAACAACAGTAATCATCATCATAGGGCTGTCATCTTCAGACATTCCGGACTGTTCCTTCATCATCTCAGGTTACTGCTGCCAAACCAAAGATTCATTTGACTGCTTCCCTAAACCATCCTTGTGGGCTGATGTAGTAGCCTTTTGCTACTGTCCATAACCTTCAGCAAGGCTGTAGCAGCCTAACCACCAGCAAGGGCAGCATGCTAATCAGAGTGAGGGTCTTCAACCCTTGGACTGTCACATAGCAAAAAATAAATAAAACAAAAACTTTTCTGCTACTCCAAAGAATTCTGGACTATTCAACACTAAAACTTCACTGCTGCTCCAAAGAATTCGGGACTGTTCAACAAACTTCATTACTCCTACCACATACTCTTGCTCCTTAACAGTTACATCCAAAAATCACAGACCGCTGCTGCCTCAGTAAAAATACATCAGACCAAAAAAAAAATCTTCTGCAACGTTTTCCACAGTGGACTGCTCCATCCGAATTTCCTCAATCAAATACACCCGAAAAATCACAGAGCTATATCCAAAATTCACATCCAAAAATGAAATCGTTGATAGGGCATTTCTACTGGGTTTTTTTTTTGAGTTGACTTGTAAAAAACGATTTTTATTTTTATTTATTTTTATTTGAGTTTGTATTTTGAAATGGGACCGACTTCATAGTAAGGAAGGCAAGATTTATTTTGATTTTATATTTTTATTATATTATAATTTTAATTTTAATTTTAATTTGTCACAAAGACATCCAATCTAATGGTGAGTCTTCTTACCATTTGTCCATAAGTCATTACCACATTTAAGGGTATCCTCCACCTCATTAAGGCATCAATGATGTCATGTCCCACACTCACCACCTTCACACCATCAGCAAGTGCAAGCAAGTGTGTTCACCACATTTGTATGGGTGCCTTCATCATGCCATCATGCAAGCAACAAGCAATGGGCTTCATGACCTTTGCAAGGGCATCTAGGTCTTCATTAGGGGTTCCAAGTCTTCATGGGCTTCTTCATCATACCAAGGACATGTTCATGGGTTCCATAGCATGTCAAAGACCATACAGGGTCTTCATCATCACACAAGAGCTCCATGACCCCAACAAGGGTTGCAAGGTCATCAAACCACTAAGTGTGGGTCCAAGGATTTCTTCAGGGCCTTTTCATCAAGCAAGGGGCTTCATAGGCTTCTTCAATCACCTCACCCACACCAGGAGACCTCCAAGGATCAAGATCCATCTTGACATCACCTGTGGGGTTGCCAGACCTTCTCCTGGGGTACCATGACACCAATAGAGCATGAATGACCAAAAATGGGTCATTAATGCTTCTTCAACCCATCTAGGGCTTCTCTATCGTCCATCAAGGCTTCAGGACCATCTCCAGGGTCTTCAACACCATCAGCAGAGTCTTCAACATCTTCAACAAGGTGGTGACATCAAGATCCAGCTTGTGGGTACAAGGACCTTGTCTACTGGGTACAAGGTGCTTCAAGGCACAAACCCACGCTGTAAGGGATCCGAGGTACTGCAAGGTGCAAACCCACTCTGTAAGGGGTCTAGGCACTGCATGTGGGACTTGGTGGCATCAATGACATCATGTGGGGCCACTGCAAGTCCATGTTGACATCAATGACAATTTCATCAACAATCTCCCCCTTTGTCATTGATGACAACAACTCATGCTCCCCTTGTGAGCATGCTCCCCTTTTGTCTTCATCTCTCCCCCTTTGGCATCAGTGGCAAAGGGTGTCCACATACCTGTGTCTGAAATCTCTAATCACTGCTCACTGCTCCCCCTGTCAATATGCACGATCCTAGGACCTATCTGTATACCTGGAGTAACCATCCTTTCTCCTTTGAGTTCATCCTCTAGCCTTGTGAACTCAAGGTGTACTAAGGTCTTTGAGAGACCTTACACTTGGCTTGCCATATGGCAACATCCTCCCTACTCTGATCAACTTCTCTTATCTGCAACTGCTCGGCCTTCTTCATCCATACTTGCTTTTTGGAATCTGTCTTTTCAGCATTTGCTCCTTCATATGTACTAGCTTTCCTTGATTAGTTGTATAGGAAATTTCTCAAGGGTTGTTTCCGTGTATTCCAACAATCTTGAGCTTTGTGCCCAAGGCCACTGCAGCTATAACACCTCATCGTACGACAATATGCAACAATGTTGGTCCAACACCTAACTGAGCTGTTGGAACTTCCAACACTTATTTGATCAGCTTCATTTCTCCATGCCTAAGCGTATCTCTGACTGTAGACATTTATCTTCTGATCTTCAAATCTTCTTGCTGATATATATGAAGGACTCCTTCTTAACTGACTTCTTTGACTTGCACATTCTTGGGCTTTGTGACCAAACCCACTGCATGTGTAGCATCTCAATGTGTGACATGTGGCAGCGACATGTCCAACTTGATTACATGTCCAACATCTGATTGAGTTATTGGGGTTTCCACCACTTCTTCTTCCGTAGAGTCTACAATCCATAGCTTTATGACCAAAGTTAGAACAAAAATAACAATAACCATTGAATCCACTTTCATACCTGGAACTTTGGTTCCATCTTGGAGATGTTTCTTTTCTGAACTTGCCTTGAGGAATAGATCTCACTCCTTGATGCATTCTTGAACTACCAGGGTCTTTGTTGTCATGTGTAGGTGCATGGGGAGCAGCTTTGGACGTTGATGGACCTGCTTCTGGAGTCTTCGGAGACCAAGTGTCATCTTCAGATTTTTCCTTGACCTTCTTGTAACCAAGACCAGTTTTGTTAAGTGGAGATCTCTGGAAATCCAAGATCTTATCTAGGACAACTGAATTGTCCTTGAACTTGACAAAAGATTCATTCTTCTCGCCTTTCTTCCTGAGCCCAAATACCTCCATTTCCATATTTTGGATTGTTTCTTCCTTTTCTTCCAGTTGAATCTTCAGGATTTCTTCCATCCTCTTGGCTTCCTCCAGCTGAGTCTTCAGATCATGATTGACCTCTCTAGTTTCTTCAAGCACTTGAGCAGGCTTTTCTAGTTCTTCCTTTTGACTGATCAATTCAGTCTTTAGTTGTTCAACTTCAGTATCCTTGTCTTTCATTCGATCTCGCAACTCTTTGTCCTTGTCTTTGAACTTCACAAGCAACACTTTCATTGTCATGGTCTTCTGTTGATATTCATTCAAGGATTCCAAGATTTTCATTTTGAACTTTGTGAAGTCACTCTGGTTCAGATTTACTATGTTCAGAAACCAGTTGGCTCTAAGATCAATATTCAGCAACGTGAGATGTATCTAATGTGCAGCCTTTGATAGCCCTTCATCATCATCTACAAGAACCTTCTCAATCGCATCACACAAGATATCATTATAATCACAAGAGTCCATACCTTTACTGGAGTCCTCTTCTTGCTTGTCTTCTTCTTGATTGACCTCTTCTGGGGACTTATCTTTTGATTCCTGATCCGTCTTTTCGGGTTCTGGTCTTGCCTTCTGATACTCACTCTCCAACTTGAGCCATAGGTCTTTTCCTGAAGTGTACTCTCCTACACTTTCCTTCACTGAGCTGGGAAGTCCATCCATGAGGAACTTCAAGGCTGTGGTGTTGTCCTTCTTTGCCTCCTTCTGTGTAGCTGATTTTTCTTTTTTGTTTGACGAAGCGTATGGATTGATCACAATCTCCCAAATGCCAAACTTCTTCAGATATGTGTTCATCTTGCTCCTCTAACTGAAATAATCTACCATATCAAGTATAGGCATGTCATTGCTTGATGACTCTTCTTTTCCCTTCATTGTGTCTAAAGATCTCCTTCAAGCTTGTTAGGCTTGTGACGAAGGTCGGCTCTGATACCAATTATTAGACACACCAGGCACACAGAGAGGGGGGGTGAATCTATATGTGCAGTCTTTATTACTTTTTCAATTTTAATAATCAACAACTAATTCATCAATGCATTATTCTACCATTTGCATAATCATTTCATAAACATCTATTACTTCATCATTTATAAATCATAAGCATCTGAATCATGAAGTCATAACAAGAACCATAGCACAAGACAACACAACACCGTATGATTTTGTAATCTTTTGTATTTGTTTTGGAACGGCTACAACCGTGAGGTAAAATCGGCACCTACTGATACAAAGAGCACCTACTCTTCATCCAAGACCCTACCTGGTTTTCTTAGACCCTGCTAAGAATGGTTTGAGGAGTCCAATCCTCAAGTGCAAGTCACTACTTGCAAGCTTGATGCCAATATCTGATTGTCATCAATTGTTTTGTTCATCAACCTCCGTTGCGTATCGATGTTGCTACTCATCACTGCTGCTAATCCACTTTTGGTCAATACTTCTTCTGCTGGTCAACACAACTCATTAATCTCTGCTGGTCATTCTATGCTTGCTGTTGCAACACTGATCAATACAGGTGACACTTCTGAAGGTTGTCACCATCATCATCATAGGTTATGCATTATAGCATCATCATCTTCATTAGTACACCATTGTATGTACTCAAGCACTTATGTTACTGTTCATTGTATGCACTAGATCTCTGCTGCTGCTGAGTAGTGTGAAAAAGGCCTTCAATACTAGATCAAACTTAACATCAATTCATCCTTAGAAGTGTCCTCATTTCACTGTTTATCTACCACTGAGAATGCTCTAAGCCAGGCTGTCAAAAAGGACTTCTTGATATCTCATCACATTATCATCATACATGCATCACTATGTTACTGTATATATACATTGCCAATGTATACACTTCATTTGTCTACATATCATGGTATGTATCGTCACTGTGCATACATTAATGTTATACATAGCTTTATTTCTGTTTGTGTTCTTTGTCAATGCACTGGAACTAGGGCATCATAACTCATTGCATACCTTTTGTGGTTGTTCATCTTTGTTGTCGCACAAACACATAATACCTTTGAAAAGGACTTGGTTTAACCATCAATCATGGTAAAAAAGAACAACAATAATCATCATCATAGGGCTGTCATCTTCAGACATTCGGGACTGTTCCTTCATCATCTCAGGTTACTGCTGCCAAACCAAAGATTCATTTGACTGCTGCCCTAAACCATCCTTGTGGGCTGATGTAGTAGCCTTCTGCTGCTGTCCATAACCTTCAGCAAGGCTGTAGCAGCCTAACCACCAGCAAGGGCAGCTTGCTGATCACACTGAGGGTCTTCAACCCTTGGACTGTCACATAGCAAAAATAAAATAAAACAAAAACTTTTCTGCTGCTCCAAAGAATTCGGGACTGTTCAACACTAAAACTTCACTGCTGCTCCAAAGAATTCGGGACTGTTCAACAAACTTCACTGCTCCTACCACATACTGCTGCTCCTTAACAGTTACATCCAAAAATCACAGACTGCTGCTGCCTCAGTAAAAATATATCAGACCAAAAAAAAAATTGCTGCTGCGTTTTCCACAGTTGACTGCTCCATCCGAATTTCGTCAGTCAAATACACCCGAAAAATCACAGAGCTATATCCGAAATTCACATCCAAAAATGAAATCGTTGATAGGGTATTTATACTAGTTTGTTTTATGTTTTTGACCCGACTTGTAAAAACGATTTTTATTTTTATTTATTTTGATTTGAATTTGTATTTTGAAATGGGGCCAACTTCATGGTAAGGAAGGTAAGATTTATTTTGATTTTATATTTTAATTATATTATAATTTTAATTTTAATTTGTCACAAAGACATCCATTCTAATGGTGAGTCTTCTTACCATTTGTCCATAAGTCATTACCACATTTAAGGGTATCCTCAACCTCATTAAGGCATCAATGATGTCATGTCCCACACTCACCACCTTCACACCATCATCAAGTGCAAGCAAGCGTGTTCACCACATTTGTATGGGTGCCTTCATCATGCCATCATGCAAGCAACAAGCAATGGGCTTCATGACCTTTGCAAGGGCATCTAAGTCTTCATCAGGGGTTCCAAGTCTTCATGGGCTTCTTCATCATACCAAGGACATGTTCATGGGTTCCATAGCATGTCAAAGACCATACAGGGTCTTCATCATCATACAAGAGCTCCATGACCCCAACAAGGGTTGCAAGGTCATCAAACCACTAAGTGTGGGTCCAAGGATTTTTTCAGGGCTTTTTCATCAAGCAAGGGGCTTCATAGGCTTCTTCAATCACCTCACCCACACCAGGAGACCTCCAAGGATCAAGATCCATCTTGACATCACTTGTGGGGTTGCCAAACCTTCTCCTGGGGTACCATGACACCAGTAGAGCATGAATGACCACAAAATGAGTCATTAATGCTTCTCCAACCCATCTAGGGCTTCTCTATCGTCCATCAAGGATTCAAGACCATCTCCAAGGTCTTCAACACCATCAGCAGAGTCTTCAACATCTTCAGCAAGGTGGTGGCATCAAGATCTAGCTTGTGGGTACAAGGACCTTGTCAACTGGGTACAAGGTACTTCAAGGCATAAACCCACTCTGTAAGGGATCTGAGGTACTGCAAGGCGCAAGCCCACTCTGTAAGGGATCTTGGCACTGCAGGTGGGGCTTGGTGGCATCAATGACATCCTGTGGGGCCACTGCAAGTCCATGTTGGCATCAATGACAATTTCATCAACAACTTGCACACTGTCAGCAGTAACATCAAAAAAAAAGGTTTACCTAAAAATAATTCTGTTATGCCGAAAACAATGCAAACCAGTAAGGTGCTTTCCTTGAAAACTTTAATTTACTAGACTCCCAATGTGCAGAGCTACAAGCGAAAGGCAAACAATTTTTTCATGATAAGAGTATATTAGAATTTACATGCTACACTGTACACAATACACAAGTTTAATGAAACCTAGCAGAATATTAACCACTACTATTAATGAATCTAAAGCCTTATAATGTTTCAGCATCCATATCCATACTAATTCTATTTTCTAATTATGTACAGGGTATCTACATTGTTAGAGAAAATTTCCCAACTGATGACCACAAATTCATATCTACAATTACTATATATTAAGTGCTGGTATGCACAAAATGCCTTCATGCATATGTTGGGGATGGTAAATGCAACTGTCGTGCGGACCTGGCCAATCCAACCCACGCAACTATTCCAATTGTAAGCGTGACCCAACCAAGCATATCATACTTGAAGTCGCTATTTTTCTTTTTCCTTATAGCCTGCACATGGGGAAATTGATCAATGACACATCAAGCCACAGTGTGCAGAAATAAGATGTAAGAGATAAGTTCAACAAGCCTACACATCTTCCAGATAAACAGATATTGAGCTTATCATTTGACATTCAAATATAAAATAATAGAAAATGGAGAGTGGCAAATGGAGCTTTGTAGAAGAGTATTCACCAGAGAGGATCCTAGCTTGATACTTCTTCAAAAACCCTTGCAATATAGGGATCTTGATGGATAAGCCTAATATACTTTTTGTACAGTGATAGAATTGCGGGCCACCTATAACTAAAGGAAGGGGATCCTTTAAACTGTTTGATTCACTTCTCTGTTGGAGACCATAGTAGCATTTCCCTCCTATTGACATCAAATCAATTTACAGATACAAAGAAACACGTATGCAAGAAAGAAAGAAAGAAATTAAATTTATGTCCGTATATGACCAAAATAGGTAAATTGGAATCCAAAGAGATATTATTTTGATTCTTTCCATTAGAAAATCCCACAACTACTCAAAACACAATAAAAACACCTAAAACACTTTGATTGATGCATTTACATTTGACAATGGCATACAATATAACTTTTCCCAAATGTCTGTAGGATATAATTTTGACAAATTCTTTGAGGACAGAGATTTAGGTGTATAGCACACTGCCACACATGATGGAATTCTTCTGTCATCTAACACATCATCACAAAGCTGAACATGTTTGCTCTTTAGGAGATTGAAAATTGTTGGCTTTGAATTTAAAAAAAAAAAAATTTATTCTCCTGCATGTCAACAATCACAAGAATGGGGACAAAGAAACCACGAAATTTTAGCAGTGCTTGAGAAGGCATCTTCCCTCCTAAGTTGCACTGAAGCAGATACAGAAACAGATACAGATACGCAGCAGGGGAAACGGATATGACAAATTTTCAAAAAAGCTTGATACGATACGGAGGGGAAACAGCATATATATATGTCATCCTGGTCAACTACCTCCACAATCTAATATCATAAATCATACATGTAACTTGATACTATGAAAACTTTTAAGTTAATTTCAGCATTATGAAAAATGTAAAATCAGAATAAACCTCATCCATTGATCTCTCATGTATGTTTTAATCTCATCCCTTCATCCTTATGGGCTAGAGATTTTGCTCACCTCTTCTCTATAAAAGAGAGTGAGCTCTCCATTGTAAAAGACTTTTTGGCATTTTCGTGCCATGTCCCCAATTTTGGCCTAATAATAGACCAAGGTCACCTAAGAAGAATTTAGAAAATTATTAATGGTGACATAATAATTACCCAAGGCAGGGTTTCTGCTGTTCTATAGTATTTTTCTATGGTATGAGCAAAAAGTAAATAATAGAACATGGTTTTCATTGGCCCATGGTATTTACCCATGGTATTGGAGTCTTTTCAAGGATAAAAGGCGGAAGAGGCAAAGGGAAAAGGGCATGCTTGAATATTTGGAGATTTGTTCTTGAGACCGTCTAGGGGTTAGCCTAGAGTTTTCGTTTGGGGTTGGCAAACTCCATCCATCCATTCTGGTCTAGTTTCAGTGGTGTGACGGACCCACCCTAGCTGGACAAAAGGGGAGGATCCATTCAGGGTCTTCATTGGAGCTTCATCATCGGGGTTGGCATCACCTTTCAGGTTCTTGTTGGATGTATTTTGGTAGCTGATATCACAGCCATAGTTATTGTACTGTTTACTCTTTGTTATTAATAATAAAGGTGCCAATATTATCTCTGCATTGTGATGTGTTATGGAATGTGTCAAAGTGTTTGATGAAATGTCTATGAGAATACATGTTGCTGGTAAAAGTTATAAATCAATGTAAAATTGATTAAGGTTGACAAATTCATAGATTTTGTGGTCATCCCAGATCGGGGATATTACAGTGGTATCAGAGCTGGTTTTCCTGCCAGCCTGAATGGAAAGCTATTGAGGGTTTCCATTTCACGTGTGCATTTAATTTCAAAAATCAGAGCTGGTGATCTTGCCATCCTGATGGGAAATGCACCCATAGCCAGGGTTTCCAACCGAGCTTCATTTGACATTTTCAGTCCATTGTCTTCTTGTTTGGCCAATTCCTTGTGGAAGACCATGTTTGCTAGGGCCAAATTCCTGTAGAGGTCGAGTTCATCGTGGGGCCGCACTTACTGAAGGAAGAGATCCCGAAATCGCGTGAAGAAGAGAGGGTCAAATTTATTTTTGAAGCCGACAGAGGAGGGGCCGAAACTTCTACAGTAAGGTTGACTTTGTTTGAATAAGGACGGGAGTATTTTTATTACGAAGGGCCATTCATCATTTTAAAGAGGGATTGATTTCCCTTCCGCTCCCGGCGAATGAGAGCTCCCGACGCTTTCCACTCACCCTCCGATAAAATACTTCCTGTATTTCATCCAATTCTGGCAAATCCTTGCTAAGGATGTGATTAAAATACATATCCATTGCCGCTATTACTAGCGCCAAATCTTTCCATGGATTGCTTCTTCCGCTCCTTTCCCCGTCAACCATTCATTTCTCCTGGTATCCCGCCCAGAATCTCATATATAATGTAATTACAATAGCAATTCAATGGTCGCTCCTCAAAGATAGGGATACACTACGTGAAGCTCTCACCATTGCTTGCTGGTCTAATATAGATCAATATTCCAGCGGTCGCACCGAAAATCATCAAGGAAATTAGGCGATCCCTTTAGCAGAGATTGTTGGCAGTTTGGGAGGTCGATTCCACTGGGGCAGACGTCTTGCAGCAGGATCGATTTGCCTTGACCATCATCACCAAACAGTTCGTGGTTCTTTGTCATTGGGGAAGGACATTGTTGAGTTATGAGACTTGGAGTAGGGTCAATTCCTCACTTGGAAAAGTCGTGAGGTTGCTCTCCAATTTATTCTTTGTTGTCTCCAACAGAAGATCATCTACAGCGAGCTGGAATCAAAGTTATTCTTGAGACTGTGCATCCTATCTTTATTGTATCTTGTCATTTTGGGCAGCTACAGGAATATACAAGCACTGTGTATCAAATCTGAATATAGATGATTGGGAGAAATACTTCCAAGCTCAGCACATGACATATATTGAAGAAGATATACCCCAGAAAATTGGAGGAATACTTCCAGGCGTCATTCCAGTATATACCAGCTGTAAAACTAGTCAAACATGATGATTTTTCATCATTAGAAATGGGCAGTCTTCTCTATTAAAGCTACAGACTAAGGGGGGTGTCGCTATAGCAGAAAGAAGAGGAGTCTGAATGTTGCTGGGGTATCATATGTTGGGGAGTCTATCAAATCAAAGGTCACCTTACAGTGCAATATTTTCAAGCTTGGCTATTGTAACAAGTCAGAAAATTATTTAAAATCAGACATTCTTTTGCATTCTCTGTTGGAAAAAGTTTGCCCAAATCTCAGTCACATTACATCAAATTTGAAACTCAACGAGTTCAAGCAGTTGGAAAACAAGTAATTTTCATAAGTCTTGCCAACTGTAAGAGCCATGTCTTGTTCAGATTCAGAGTATGAGCCGTATGAGGAAGAGTATTCTTTCTATGCCCCAGAGATAAATGATTTTAAACAGTATGATGGCAGCCATGTGGATGAGGAACCCTGTTACAGTATCTCTACCCAATTCACACTTAGAGATGATGATGGTTACTCTTGTGACCACTTGTACAACGAATATGCAGACAGAGGGACCACACCACCAATGAAAGATCCTTTGAAAGAAATAGCATGGTGGAAGGAAACATGCAGAACCTTGCCCCAATAGTATCAAGCATATGCTGTTACGATGAAGTCATACTCAGAAGTTCCTTTTGAATTTTTTGTGAATGCTTTGTTTGGGTATAAGCCCAAGAATGAAGATGTGGAGTTAGTGAAGAAAGGTCTATGCCCTTCTTGCAAGAGACCTTGGAGAGAAAATCATATCTGTTTGGAGGAGCGAGATGAGGAGACCGCCACCAGTGCTGGGAAGGATAAGATCACAATCCTTACTGATGATGGTTATTAGCATAATGAAGCTATCACTTGTTCTATTGAGAATCAACCAGATGCATCTCTCAATGAGAACATGGATCAAATAGCATCTACTAATGGATGCTATAGTGGAGAGGTGCCTACTGATGGGTGCCATGGAGAGACGCTTACTATTGAGTGTCCATTCCTATATGTTGGTGACATAAAGGTTCCACTTGATGAGACTACTGCAAGTACAAGTTCCCACAAGTCTGAAAAAGATGAAGAATTTGCAGTAGAGGAAGAGGACCTAGGATCGATCTCATCATCACCACATGCACTTCATGAGGCTGATCCTATGATGGAGGAAGAGAAGGCCTCTTTTCATGAGGTTTCCCATGGTCACTCAAAATGAATGACAAGAAGATTCAAGAGGCCCTAGTCAGTCTCCAAGTTACTAGCACACTTGTGTCCCAATTGGCTTGGAGAGATGATTCCATGGAGGCACAAACTTCCAATGGACTCATAGAGAAGATCCAGAAGGCAACATCAACAACTAAAGGTAATATCATGTGTTTGCTTTTTGATAGAAGTCATTTGATTGAGCTTGCTGAAATATTACATGAAGCCTCCATAAGAGATAATGAGGAAATTTGCAAACTCAAACATGAATTGAATTCCACCCAAGATTGTCTGAAGGATGCTCAAGAAGCACTTCAAGAATCTAAGATCCAAAATGAGCAACTTCTTGAGGAGTTGCAAAGTTCACGGTCTCCTTCCTATGTTCCTGATTTTTGTATGGATGATAGCAGAGGGATTCCTCATAGTGTGGTGAACCATGAGATTCAAACTGATTTGCAGATGTTTGAAGGGTTGAAAGATGAGCAAGTTGACTGCCAAACACTTGCCATGGATGAAAAAGAAC
>LPNX010812104.1:52309-80222 GCA_001517045.1 Pseudotsuga menziesii
TCATCCTGGTTGGCATCACCTTTCAGGTCCTTGTTGGATGTATTTTGGTAGCTGATATCACAGCCATAGTTATTGTACTGTTTACTCTTTGTTATTAATAATAAAGGTGCCAATATTATCTCTGCATTGTGATGTGTTATGGAATGTGTCAAAGTGTTTGATGAAATGTCTATGAGAATACATGTTGCTGGTAAAAGTTATAAATCAATGTAAAATTGATTAAGGTTGACAAATTCATAGATTTTGTGGTCATCCCAGATCGGGGATATTACATTTCGGTAGTCAAGTAGAAACCAAATTTGCAGATCTCTCATTTTGTCTCTTGTTCCTTGTCTACTGTGGATGAATACTGCTCCTTGCCATCTTCTTTGGTGATTTAGAACGCTACTACAGTTGTTTGGGAGTTGTATTTGCAGGTTGTATGCAGGATTGGAGGCCAAAATTCGCCCAATGCGCCTTGGCTGAATCATGATAAGGGAGTTTCAAACCCATATTTGATTTGCTTCTTGTTTTCATTTTTGTAAGCTGGTTTTTCATGTGGGTGTTTGATTTATCTTGTATTTTCAATCACTGCCTTGTTTTTCTTGCTTGTAGGTTGAAGAAACTAAGAGCTTCAAGTGTGCCCAACTTGTGGAGGATTCATTTCCTAGACCAACTATCAAAACCCACCGCCAAGAAGAGTGGGGCAACTTCATTCTCATCTTCAAGGATACAGATAAGTACTTAATGCCCATCTATTTCACTTGTAGACCATTAGTCATTTAGTTTCCCTTGCTTTCTTCTCTATATCGTGTTGCTTTGCCTTTATTTTATGGCTGTAGCTTTCTGTGATTTTCTTAGCTATGTTTTCATGTGAGAATCTTAAGTTAATGACCCCATTTCACCCTAGGGATAGGCACTGGTAATCTAGTTTTAATTTCATCCATTTGGGTACTCTTCAAACCTCATGGATGTGTGTTTTTCTTGTTCTTCTGTGCGTTTCAGATCTGATTTTTATAGCAGCAAGCCCCTTGCAGTGCTAGAATACTCTCTGATTTAACCCAACTCCTAGATCTCTCAAATAAGTTCTATTTCTATGCTTGTTCAAGTTTAAATCTCTCTAAAACTTTACTAATATAGGGTCTGGAAATGTTTGCTTAGCAGTGACCACCCACTCTCTTTAGGCATTTTTTTTCTAATTATCTAGATTGTTTGGTAAGTTGTCCCAATTTTTTGCATTATTAAACTTTTAGGTTAGCCACCCAAGACCCTAGTCTGGTGACTATTTGTGTGCCTTAAGGTATAAGTTAGCATTTGATTTGCTCAACCAAGAACAACACCCAACCTGAGACCTTAAATGGTTACATTGATTCCATACAAGTAGCGAAAAGCATTGTGACTGGTTGGCAGATCTCACCCTATAGGAGTCTATGTGTGTGAAGTCTAGTCTTTGTTGAGTCATTGACATCTCTTGGGTCTTTGGTATTTCTCTCATTCAAGTAACCTGTGCATTTGGTGTCTTATATTTTTGCTACTTATTTGAGTGTCCTAGGGGTTTTCATTTCAATTTGTAAATTCCTAAGTTATACCCTACAGAGAACCCCCCAAGGTACCGCATTTCCTATCTTAGTAAATCCCCAAGTGCTCTATTTCCTTTACAAATAGGTCCTACAACTACTGTGAGAAAGTTGTTTCCAGCGGTAAGCATCCAAGAAGGTTGGACTGGGGCCACCTCCCATGGTTAGTCTGGATCTACTTTTAGTTGATTTGGGAAACCTAAAGAGACGGGGCTCTTCCTGGTGTGACACTTTGGGGAAGAGTCCCAAGGTTCCACTGGTTTGGCAATTGTTATTCTCTACTGACACAGAGACTACCACATCGTGTGACAACATAAAACACCAAACTATGGAAGATGTACTAGAACATGCTCATGGATTTGGTTGCATTGTTGAGTGAAAAGACTTCAACAAATTTACACCACAAGGATCTAAACCTGTTGTTACCTCAAAAACTAGCACTCTTCCATGATTGAAGATAAGTGGGCCCAATCCAAGTATGTGGACCTAGTTGAAATATGTGGACCCAGTGCTATGATCAACAACTCTTCCAGGAAGTACACCCACTGTTAGGATTATTAATCCTCCCTTGTCCAATTTGATCATATGTCTAAATCGGGAGTCCATCCAGTCTATTTTTAGTCACTAGCACCATTGGGTCCACTTGGCCTAATTGGGGCACATGTTTCAGTGACTAAAGTGTGGGGAACACTAATTGAGACCTACTGCCACTGATTGCACTTGATTGCATCAATTTAGGAGCCTCCTAGACCAATCCCTACAATTTAGGAACCACTGGGAGCACCGAAACCAACCAAGGTCAGTTCAGTTCAATTAGTGACTAGTCAATCTAAGTTAGGAGTCAATTACATTCAGTTCTAGTCCTCTACATTCAGTTAGCCCTAGGTTTGCATGGCTGCACTAAGGAAGGACGCATTTCTCACCTACCACAGTCAGTTAGCCTCAGTCAACATTGAATGTAACACTTGAGTTGTGTTTTAGAACTCCGATGAACTTCGGTTATGGTTTAGACAAAGTCAGTTAACTATTGAGTCCTCCGACAGTGATTTAGACAAGGTCTTAGTTACCTACAGTCAAGTAGAGTCTAATCAATTCGAATTTCCTCATGTGGATTCGAATTGCATGTGGCTATTTAAGCCATTGTACTTCATTGTAATTATTATCTAATTACTCTTTGATTAATGAAAAGCATTCACAGCTGCAAGCCATTTTTGCACTGTTTCATTTTTCAATAACTGAGTAAAATGTGTGATCTATCTTGTGAGTTGTGTGTTTGTCCACAGATCTATGTGCTCAATTTAATATGGTATCAGAGCCTCGATGGACAAGGCACTTCTCCTCGTCAAATCTCCTACTGGATCATTTTTTAGCAAAATTGCTCCTTCCAGTTCTGCACCAGAAGCAAAAGGTTTACCACTTAATACCCCAAGTAAAGGAATTGTTGATCAAGCTTGATTGATCAACTATGCTGGGTGTGATGAAAACCTGAAATGTGTAGGTTGTCGACCTTACGGTGCCCCTTTTGTGTTTTTTGCAGGTACAACTTCGAATGGATTCATCAATTCCTCTTCTCACCACGTCCACAAACTATTCAGAATGGAAGAAGAAGATGATTTCATCTCTGATGAGACAAGGTCTCTGTCGGGTGTCTACTGGACTCAGTAAAGAGCGTTTTAGTGAGAATGACTAGCTGAATAAATGTGATGGAGCTTTTGGAACAATAGCAATGGGTCTTTCTCCTGGCTTGCGCTACCTCATTAGATCTATTGAAGACCCGAAGGAACTCTGGACAAGATTGGACAGAACCTTTGGAGTGATTGATGAGGATCATAATAGCATTTTGGAGAGAATATCGAGCACCATAAGCACCCTTGATCCAAGATTCTCAGCCTCCACTCTCTCTGACAAAGTTGTTCAAAATAAAGAAGAAGCAGAATCTTCTACACAGTCAATTCGAATTGAAGACAGTCTCCATACAGTGACTCCTTCTCCTGATGCTCCGGAAGTTCATGAGATCTCTGATATCTCATCTCCTCATATTGCTGAAACAAAAGAAGACATTCGAATCTCTGATATTGAAGAAAAATACTGATGTACTTCCATGCAAACATTCAGCAGTGATTTCTCTTTGAATTCTGTGCAAAATTTACCAGTAATTGCTTCCGAAAGTGAAGAGAAATTTTATTTTTCTCCCTCTAATGTTGTTGCTGGTGTGCAAATATGTGATACCTTGGATATTTTGGAAGAAATATCAGATTACCAGAGTGATACATTCACTCCCCATGATCTAGATTTTCCAGCAAATTCCTGCAGGATTGCATACACCAAAATTCAGAATTTTGAAGAAGAAAAAAGTTGTGCATCCACCGTCTCGGTTAACCATTTATTTGAATCTGATATTAACCTTATTGGATTTGATATGGTCTTATTTAGATCTGATCTGATATTGCTTGGTTTAATATATCAAATTCATAATCTTTTAATACTGCTTGTAGTTGTTCTCATCAACGGTGTGAAGAAACAAGTACCGCAAGTCTCCTACAAAATTGTTTTTGGGGATTTGATTCCATTTCACAGTTTTGGATCTGTTTTGAACCTGTTTAAATCTGATTTACTTTCTGATCTACTATTATTTGGTTCATATTTTAAAATTCAAAAGCTTTCAGTCATGCTTGTAGCTGCTCTCACCAATTCCGATGTGAAAAATCAAGTACCACACTTTCTCTTCAAAACTGTTGATGGAGATTTGGTGTTAGTTTCCTCATATGAGGTTGTTGATATTTTATTATGTGATTCATTAGCTATTTCAGAAGCTATATCAGACTATGGAGCTCAAGCATTCGCTCTCAACAGTCCCAGTGCTTCTCTACCATTGATCACATGCTCATCTCCTCACAGAACTGGTAAAGAGGAAGATTTTATGCATCCACCTGAACACTTGCTCCTAACACTTGGGGCTGTTCTTACGACTCATGGTTTGCTGTTCATGGCTGAAACATATCAGTTTCTTGAGTGTTCCTCACATGTTCTGAATCCTCAAGAAGCTTTTCTCACTTATCAGTTGACTTCAGTTGCTCTACATGGGTCCAGTCTTCATCCGACAGCTGTCTATATTTCTAATTTAGTTGAGCATATCATTCTTCTTCCAAAGAGGAAGATTCCTCCCGACATAATGATGGAGAGGTTCACATGCCAGGCCCCAGGATACTTGTGCATAGAAGAACCAGATTGATCCTGATTCTACCTGCTTAATTAGAGGGGGGGATTTTTTCCCATGTGGTTTTTTCCCTAGCACCTTGTTTTTGAGCAGTTATTTTACATTACTCAATGTAATGGGTGACCTATGGTCTTAGTTACCAAGGCCCACAAATTGTCCAAGTTAGCATTCAGGGGGGGTGTTAGGATTACTAATCCTCCCTTGTCCAATTTGGTCATATGTCTAAATTGGAAGTCATGTCTAAATCGGGAGTCCATCCAGTCTATTTTTAGTCACTAGCACCATTGGGTCCACTTGGCCTAATTGGGGCACAGGTTTCAGTTACTAAAGTGTGGGGAACACTAATTGAGGCCTACTGCCACTGATTGCACTTGATTGCATCAACTTAGGAGCCTCCTAGACCAATCCCTACAATTTAGGAGCCACTGGGAGCGCCGAAACCAACCAAGGTCAGTTCAGTTCAGTTAGTGACTAGTCAAGCTAAGTTAGGAGTCAGTTACATTCAGTTCTAGTCCTCTGCATTCAGTTAGCGCTAGGTTTGTGTAATATCCCAAATCCCGATATTTTCTATTTCTATACAAATATGCTAATACAACGGGGCATGCAAACTGCCAAGCAAAAATCCTTATTTTATAGGAAAAATTAGGGTTAGGGTTTGCGAGATAGAATGAACACTTACCACTGATAAGCCGACTGAACTGCTCCGGAGAAAGTATGCAACCACCGGATACTAAATTGGAAATAGGTGGATCTCCTCTGCTCCAGGTGAACCCCAGCAACAAGACGCCCCAGTCATAAAAGGGTGACGCCCTCAAGGAAGGAGGTGTCCAATGGAACTGCAAATTTGCCGGGTCGATAGGTTTTCAGTGCCGGAGAGAATGCCTGATGCATGCGGAGGTTCTGAGACCTCTAGGCAGGGTAGCGAATTGCTTCAGAGAGGAACCCCGAAACTGCTAATAACTGCTTCGGATGAGCCCTGATGGATCTGATAATTACTGGGTACCGGAGTATGAAGCTGATGATGAGAGTGGTGCTTGAGTTTCGGAAGGAAACTGAGATCTGAAGGCCCAACAGCTGATTAGGGCTTCCTGGCTGAAAACCCCCTCTTACAGCTGCACACGTGTCCCTGCAACGATCTATACCACGTACTAGATAACTGATGAATGAATAGAGAACAAGTGGTGAACCTGTATGGCTTACCCGGAATAAGACTAGGACAGATGTTTCACTGCCGAAATCCTGTTCGCTGAAGACCCCGTCTCCAACCCCAACTGTTGTGCTGCCCGCTGTGCTGCTATCCAAGAGCTCCCAAAATAATCATAATCCAAAGTGAAGTCTCCTTTCGCTTTATCCTCTATTTATAAAGTTCAACTACGCAAAACCTAATCTTTGACCTAATTAGGTCACTTTATCTTCTAATTTGCCGTTGACTTGCATGCATGCAGATGGAGACTTAAAGAGTGCATGCATTATTAAATAATGCTAGGATGTAATGCACGAAGGTGGCCTTTGGCCCCGGTGGCCCTTCTCGACCAAATGATGATGCCCTAGATCTTCTATGGATGGCATCAGTTCTTAGCTGATTCCCTAGCTGTCAGTAACCGCTCGAACCCACAGGAATCACATAGGTTAGCGGTTTTGGGGCCTTAAGGCCTAATTGGAAGAGGACATTACAGTTTGCATGGCTGCACTAAGGAGGGGTGCATTTCTCACCTACCACAGTCAGTTAGCCTCAATCAACACTGAATGTAACACTTGAGTTGTGTTTTAGAACTCCGATGAACTCCGGTTATGGTTTAGACAAGGTCAGTTAACTATTGAGTCCTCCAACAGTGATTTAGACAAGGTCTTAGTTACCTACAGTCAAGTAGAGTCTAATCAATTCGAATTTCCTCATGTGGATTCGAATTGCATGTGGCTATTTAAGCCATTGTACTTCATTGTAATTATTATCTAATTACTCTTTGATTAATGAAAAGCATTCACAGCTGCAAGCCATTTTTGCACTGTTTCATTCTTCAATAACTGAGTAAATTGTGTGATCTATCTTGTGAGTTGTGTGTTTGTCCACAGATCAATGTGCTCAATTTAATACCCACTGTCACCTCAATGTAACCCCTTCCTCTTTTGGTCTTGCTCCTGGTACCATGGGAGGTTCCCCAAAAAGAGGTAAGAATAAACCTATAAGATATAGAACGTAGCTCTATCCCTACAACACCTTCCCAATGTTAGTAGACCAGTGCCTAATGAAGTTAATGATGTATGTCTACAGTAAACCCTCAACTTTGGAAGGTTAGGAGTAATTATGAAGATGTAACTCGCTGCTGCAATTTTCTGCAGTAAAAAACAACTACAAAACACGAGATAAATCACAAACTAACTATCGAAATCCAAGTTTTACCTTCTGGCGACCAATACTGAGGGGTGCAACTATTCCCCCTTGAGCGCACTTGCTTTGGTGGATGAAAGATACGTTTTGAAACCGATTTATGCTTCAGGTCTGTGTTTTTCTGCAGTCAAGGCGAACCAAAAACATCCTTGGCCTCAAATCCCCCCAGGAAACCTTGGATTTGGTCCAAACTTCCTCAAGCTTCTAGGGTTTGACTTTTCCCTCTAGATGAACCTGCAATAACTCAATAACTAGATCTGAAACAACCCTTTAGGGATGATGTCACCTAACCCTAGAATGATGTCACCACCTTTAGGACAAGATTAGAGCTATAATTGACTTTTTGCACTTTTTTAGAACTTTTTTGGATTTTTTCTGAAATTCACACCAACCCAAGGCACAAATGGCCCAACATGACAGGCGACTTCCACCCATCAAGGTGGAATAAAAAATGCCACTAAGCCAACACTTCCTGGGATGAAAACCAAGAGGACTTGCCATGGTCAGGCGATGGGTTTTGACTCTTGAGCCCAACCAAACTATCACTTTTACATAAATAAGCCCCAACTTAGCCTTTACAATGAAAGAAAAGACCCCTTCTCTCTGGCATATCTGGTATGGCACACTGGAAGTACAGAGTATCTAAAGGGTAAAACCTGTCTCAATAAAAAAACACTCATGGCCAATTGCCTCATATAAGTGTCATAGTTGGGGCTAGCCTTTTACCTAACAAAAAGACATGTCATCTCATTTACAATTTTCTTCAAGACCATGGACAATGTCATACAAAAGATGACCAGATGAAGAGGAATGCTTGAAGAAGCCTTTGCAACTACAAATCTTTTGGTACATCATAGTCTTCAATCATCGTAATCATCCTCATGCAAACTGATGGGTAACATGATCATAATCAAGGTTTTTGGGGATATATCATCACTAGATTTGGAGTGCCTACTAAGATTGTTATTGATAATGTCGTTGCTTTTTAATCTGTTGAATTGATTGATTTTATCTGCTACGTATAAAATGGTATTGTGGCATTTTTTTTAGTATTATTCACAAGGCAATCGTGGGGTGGGATCTAGCAACAAAAATCTCATAAAGATAATTAAGAAAAAGCTTGGTGAGAATAAGAGATGTTGGCATGGTAAGCTTAAGTATGCTCTTTGGGAAGATAGAATTACGAGTAAAAGAGCAAAATATAAGATTCCTTTTCAATTGGTAAGGCATGGATGCATATCTTCCTGTGAACCTTCAGTTGTCTATTTAAAAGTTGCTTCAAGGAATTACTATTGAGACAGATGCTTTGGAATCCCAAATCAATCAACTTGTGGAGTTAGAATAGGAAACGATGGTCTATGGTAAGTTCACAAAGTATGAGGACAAGATAAAAGTGGATTTTGGAAAGAAATCAAAGTCGAAAAAATTCAGAGTTGGAAAGAAGGCCTGACAAGCGAGGTGATCATCTTAAGTTCAACCCACTTGGCTCAGGCCTTACAAAATTCATGTTATTGTTGGTAAGAATTCCTTCTTTTTGAGGAATCCAGGTGCAAAGAGATTGGTGTTTCCTGTCAATGGACTACACTTGAAGTTCTACTTCCAAGGGATGGCATCAAGGTTGCACAAAACAAATAAAATTACTTCATACCAGCTAGGGTTAGGCTAGATTGGATCAGCCTCAATAAATCCATCGTTTGGCCTCTTAACTTGTTCCATGTAATCCTCGAGCATTCTTTGTGAAAGTTCATATACCAAGTGATCGATTGTTTGTTGTTGACATATGCATGCCAGGTATAAACTTATCCGCTTAGCTATTGAAAAGTAGGTTTCAAAAGCACCACTAATTTCACCAGAAGCATTTGAGTCGTAGTCACTATGCACATACCATCAATTGCTGCATCATGCCCAAATTACACTCATAAAGGTTTATCTCAGTTCACTTTTGGATATTTTGTCTCTAATGCTTTGGAATCATGAATGAAAATCTTGAAAATGTTATTTTCTTTAAAATTTAAATATTTTATGTATTTTTTAATAAACCGAGTATTTTTCAAATCAGTCGATTTATGACCAATTCACTTCTGATTCCGATTTCGATTCCAATTCCAAGTTGACCCTCAACCGATTCCGAGTCTGATTCCGATTTTTAAAAATATGGGTCTATTACACCCCTTTTAGTCAAATACTATCATATCATGATAGAATACACCCTCAAGGGACCTAAACTAACTCTAAAAATAGAAAAACCATGTTGACACACTAGTAATGCATGACAAAAAAGACTACGTGCTAAGAACACCAGCATATGGAAGATGTATTAAAGAATGCTTATGGCTTTGGAGGCATGACTAAGTGAAAAAATATCAACAATATTAGATCACGAGGAACTAAACCTGTCTCAATAATAAAAACACTCATCAGCACTACTTAGTATAAATGTTATAGTTGGGCTAGCCCTTTTATAGATAATATAGATGTCATGTCATTTTACAATTATCTTCTTTTGACCATGGGAAAAAGAGATACAAAAGATGAATAAAAAAAAGAAATATGGTTGAGATAAGTCTTGGAACTGAAAGTTCTCTGATACTCATCTTCTATCTTCGTAGTCATCGTTGTGTAAACTGAGTGGTAACAAAACCCGACGTATTTTTATGATAAGAGCATGTTTAATGAGGATGAAGAAGTTGGTAGATGGATTATGACATGCATTTTAAGGTGCATCCATGATCTAGATACCCAAAGCCACATAATTGCCCAACAACAAGATTATAGGACATTTGCAAAATTGTTTGCCTATGCTAGTGCTACATGTGAAAGGACTGAGATGTTTCCAAATACACTTGAAGGCTTGATCAAAACTCATTAATTTTCCTTGTTTTATTTGTGAAAAACTTAAATGTTTTATTATATTTTATTATCTTGATCCTTTTAGGCTTTTAATTTTCAATATTTATCGTCTTCGATCTTGACCAACTCTAAACCCTGACAAAGTGTCCTCAGACACATAATTTTATTAAAGAAGAAGGAAAATAATTACATCACAGAGATGTGAGGGCTAAGTCCCGAAAGATTACCTCACATGGAAAACTTGATGGATTTAAATATCCAAAGAGTAACAACTAATTTACCGTTACTGAAACTAACTAAGGGACACCTCACATAATCACGTGAGTGTGTAGATCCCCTTTTACATTTATTAAACTAAACTTCTAATTATTACATTTTGGATCATAATTCCTAACAATCCCCCCTTTGATCCAAAAATTCTTTTGAACAAATACCAAGTTCATTTCTAAACTCATCAAATTTGACCCTTCCAAGAGATTTTGTAAAAATATCCGCAGTTTGATCTTCTGATGGACAATACTTTGGCTTGATGATTTGTTTGACAACAAGAGCCCAAATGTAATGATACTTAGTATCCATATGCTTAGTCTTTGAATGAAAAACAGGATTTTTGGCTAACTTGATTGCTGATTGATTATCAATAAATAATGAAGTTGCTTCTTTCTGATCGACTTTGAGGTCCTGCAAAATCCTTCTTAACCAAACTATCTCACAAGCGGCTTCCCAAGCTGAAATATATTCTGCTTCTGCTGTAGAATTCGCAATTGTATCATGTTTTTTACAACTCCATGCCACTGCAACTGATCCCATATTCATTAAGTATCCTGAAGTAGATGCCCTATCATCAACATCTCTAGCAAAATCCGCATTTGAATAGCCGACAAGCTTGAAATTTTTGTTTCTTTTAAACTCAAGTCCAAAATCCTTTGTTCCTTGAAGATACCTTAACACCCTTTTTGCTGCATTCCAATGACTTTCTCTAGGTTCCTACATATATCTGGAAAGTATGCTGACTGCATAAGATAGATCAGGACGAGTATTCATCAAGTAAATGAAACATCCAATTAACTGTCTATATCTAGTACAATTTACAAGTTCCCCCCCTTCAAACTTAGAAAGTTTTAAATTTTGCTTCATGGGAGTAATCGCTGGTTTACATTCCTCCATTCCAAACTTCTTCAATAATCCATAAATGTACTTAGCTTGAGAAATAAATATACTTCCTTCCTGCTGCTTTACTTCAACTCCAAGATAGTAATGAAGTAATCCCAAGTCTGTCATTTCAAAACCTGTTTGAAGTTCTGTCTTAACCTGAAATATATGATCATTATTTTTACCTGTTATGAGCAAATCATCAACATACATAACCAAGATGACTAAGTTGTTTTCCTGGATTCGAACATACAAAGTATCATCTGACTCACTATGAAGAAAACCAACTTTCTGTAGGTAGGCATCCATTTTTGCATACCAAGCTCTGGGAGCTTGTTTCAATCCATACAATGCCTTAACCAGTTTACAAACTTGATTTTCTTTCCCCGGAACCTCAAAACCAAGAGGTTGAGTCATATAAACATCCTCTTGCAAATCACCGTTTAGAAATGCACTTTTTACATCCATTTGATGTACTTTCCATCCATTTTGTGCAGCTAAAGCTAGCACAATCCTGATAGTATTCCATTTCGCTGTTGGAGCAAAAGTTTCCTCATAATCAATCCCTTCTTTCTAAGCAAAACCCTTTGCCACCAATCTTGCCTTATATTTATCAATAACTCCATTTGCTTTGTACTTAATTCTATAACCCCACTTACAACTAATGGATTTAACATCATGTGGACAATCAACAAATTTCCAAGTCTGATTCTTCATTACTGCATCATACTCACTTTGCATGGCCATTTTCCATTCATCATACTCAACTGCTTCATTAAAAGTAGCTGGTTCAACAACTGAAAGAGCAAAATTTTCTGAACCCATATTAGAACTCCTTGAACCTGTTTTGCCTTTTTCATCAGACTTAACATCCTGAAGTAACTTAGTTGCCCATTTTGGTTTCTTCTTTTCAATGTTAACTTGATTTGAATCATCCAAGTTAACTTGTGAAGAATTCAAAGTATCTTCAACTTGTTTCAAGGTGTCTTCAACCTGTTCATCATCCTGTACTTCTGAAGTGAGATCAAACCATTGTTCATTCCTTGTCTTGTTTAAGTGTTGCATCCTTAATTGTTCCTTAGTTACTTTTTCCTCTAAGTGACTAAGTTGTTTTTCAACCTCTTCTACACTTAAACTTCTGTTTCATCAAAAATCACATCCCTGTTGACAATAAACTTTCCATCTGATAGAAGCCTATACCCCTTTTTCTCATAGGAATAACCAATCAACATGCACTTAACATTTCTAGACTCTAACTTCTTTCGCTTTTCTTTTGGGACAAGTGCATAACAAACTGAACCAAAAACTCTCAAATGTTTGACCATAGGTTTGAATCCATACCAAGCCTCAAAAGGAGTTATTCCATCAAGTGATGACGAAGGAGATCGATTCCTCAAATAAACTGCTTCTGCCCAATAACATGATTTCAACCCTTTCAAAAATAACATTGCTCTAGCCATGCCCAATAAAGTCTGATTCATCCTTTCTGATTCTCCATTTTGCTGTGGAGTATAAAAATTGGTCAATTGTCTTTTAATCCCTTTTTCCTGACAATAAGTCAAAAAATGATTTGATGTAAACTCACCACCATTATTAGTTCTCAAAGTAACAATCTTTTCCTTTGTCACTGTTTCAACCAAATTTTGAAACGACTGAAACTTCTCAAACACTTCTGATTTTTCCTTCAAAAAATACACCCAAACCATCCTGCTAAAATCATCAATAAACAACAAAAAATATTTACAACCACCAAGTGAAGTTTCCAAAGGACCACAAACATCACTATGAACAAGCTGTAATCTCCTTGTTGCTCTCCAAGTGCTTTTTGAAAAAGCTATCCTTCTCTGTTTGCCATAAATGCAAGCTTCACACTTTGCATTTTCCTTCCGAAAAGTAGGCAACCCCTTTACCATTCCTTGTTGTTGAAGTTGTACAAGACTATCAACATTCAAGTGCCCAAAACGAATGTGCCACAATCTGATAGGTGAAACATCAGTTTCAACTAAACCTGCAAATTCCTTCAAATGTTCCTTTGATCTACGAATGATTGTTCCCTTCATCCTAAGAAGCTTCCCGTCTTCATAACCTGTCATAACTGTTTTGTATGCATCCTTTTTTGAATTAACCAAAAGGATACCATCTTCCATTACAATTTGATGTCCTAATTGGCGAATGACAACTAAAGACAACAATTTTTTCTTAAATGTAGGCACATACCAAACATTAGAAATCAATCTTTCTCCAATTCCTGGCAAGTCAACCTTGACTGTTCCTTTTCCCTGTGGTAAATGAATAGAATCAACTGCAAGAAAAATTGAATTTAAATGACAATCTTCATAACTCCAAAAGAAATCTTTCCTGTATGTCATATGTTGAGTAGCCCCTGTATCCATAATCCAAGCATCTTCAAAATCATTTTTGAAACAATAGGAAGACTGAACAAAATTCGTTGATTCCAACCAATGAACTTGAACAAAATCCATTGATTCTGATTGTCCAAGTGCTGTAAAGACATATTCACAATTTTCACTATTGTCTACATGAGCATAATGTGCCGCTGATAAAGATTCGATTCTCTTTCTTTTAGAATTTTTTCAAATGAAACTCTACAGTCTGAAGCATAATGTCCAACTCTATTACAATGAAAACATGTGACCTGTTTATTACCTCTTCCTCTTCCAGAGACCTGTTGGTTTTCTGAACCTCTTCCTCTTCCAGAAAACTGTGATTGTATACTTTCTGATTCTTTAGAACCTCTTCCTTGATTTCTTCCTCTTCCTCTTCCGCAGCCTCTTCCTCTTCCAAAACCCTGACCATGACCTCTATTTGAATTTTGAAAAGCTTTCTGATCATTGCCCTTTTGATGATTACCTGAAGACTGTTTGCTAGTACTTGCGACCAAAACATCTTCTCCTACTTGCTTTGTTTTACCAAAAGTTTTGTCATGTGTGGCAAGTAATTCACTTAGTTCATCAAAAGAAATTTTATCCAATTTATTTGTAATCTGTAAAGTTTCCAAAAAATGCTTATATGTCTCAGGCAATCTTGCGATCAAAATGGTCACCATCATGCTTTCCTCAATTTTACCAAAACCAGCTCTTGAAATTTCTTGTTTGATATTTTTCAATCTAGAAATGTACTCCATGACATCACCTCCTGAAGACAATTTTTGTTGAAACAACTTCAATTGAAGATCGATTTTCTTAGCTTCACTCTGAGAATCAAATAAATCTTTCAATGTTTTCCAAGCTGACCATGCATCCGAACTATTTTCAATATGCACAGAAATATCATCAGAAACAGTACTGTGAATCAATGCTAAGGCCTTTTCATCTTTTAGTTCCAACTTTGCAAGCTGATCAGGATTAGTCGGTTTGGTAGGCTGAGCATTACAGACACCCTTTCACAATTCATTGTAAATAAGAGTGCTTTGAATATGACGACTCCAAACTTTATAATTTTTCGATCCTTCCAACTTATCAGATTCATTAAAAAGACTTATAACTTTAGACATTGTAAAAACAATAAACACCTTGTAACTCCAGAAGATGTTCATTATGCAAACCTTATAGCTCCAAGAATTAAAAAAAGAAAGCACCTTATGTCACCAGAATAAACAATCACCTTATATCACCAATAGAAGATTTTATGCAAAAATATCACCACCAACATGAAAAGAAAATTACTCATCAACAAGAGTCACCATGAGTCACCATGAAAGAAATACTGCAAGAAACACCACACGCCATGCAAAAGAAAGCTATAGGGGCTTGGCCTTGACCCACTTATAGCCTCAAGAAAAGAATTTGATAGAGCTTCACTTTGCTCTAATCAAACCTTGAGTGAAAATACAAGTACTCCTTATGACACCAACAATGCTCCTTATTACTCCAATGCCCAATAAAAAATTACACCTTATCACTCCAAAAAATAACAAATCTTTATAGGTGAATTGGAGAGATACAATATTGTTGATTGGGAGGTCACAAGATCTAGTCCCATCAACTCCAAAAATAACCTTTTTTTTTTAAGTTTTATTTTTCCACCTTTTTCTTCTTCATATAAAAAATCTCCAAAAATAAAAATGAATAATAAATTACCTTATCTCTCCAAAACAACTTATTCACTTTTCAAAATATTACATAAATCTTGAATTAAATAAATAGTGAAAAAATTAGACAAGATTGTGAACTCTTCTGTCTCTACGCTGGAGTTTTGCTAGTTCTTTTCAACGTTGGTTCTCTCTCTTCAATGCTTGCTGGTTTTCTCTCTTCAACGCTGGTTTTCTCTCTTCAATGCGTGCTGGTTTTCTCTCTTCAACGCTGGTTTTCTCTCTTCAATGCCTGCTTCAGACATCTCTATCCCAACACGGGCTATGCTATCTCTCTTAGTGAGTGAGCACAATAAGAATAATTTTTTTTTTAAATAAGAACTTATACATGTCTTCCTTTTTTTTAAAATTCTCTTCCACAAAAATTTTAAATAACCTTGCCTTTAAAAATATATATAAATATATTTTACTCTCTCCAAGTAAAATATAAAAAAAACTAAGTCTATAAAAAATATTTTCTGCAAAGATTCTTTTTTAGCCCAAAAGAATAGGAAGCATTAATCTTTTCAGCACAGATTCTTTTTCTTTTTTTTTAGACCAAAAGAATAGGAAGCATTAATCTTTTCAGCACAGATTCTTTTTCTTTTTTTTTAGCCCAAAAGAATAGGAAGCATTAACTTACGGTCAAAATTTAGCTATTCCAAAACCTTGAAAGACACCTTCTTCAAACAACCTTTAGCACCTTCCAACCAGGTTCCAACCAGACCAAGCTTTAACCGTGTGCTCTGATACCACTTTGACAAAGTGTTCTCAGACACATAATTTTATTAAAGAAGAAGGAAAATAATTACATCACAGAGATGTGAGGGCTAAGTCCCGAAAGATTACCTCACGTGGAAAACTCGATGGATTTAAATATCCAAAGAGTAACAACTAATTTACCATTACTGAAACTAACTAAGGGACACCTCACATAATCACGTGAGTGTGTAGATGCCCTTTTACATTTATTAAACTAAACTTCTAATTATTACATTTTGGATCATAATTCCTAACAAACCCTTGCCACTTGCTAGGTCTTTGGTGGCAAAACTTTGATAGTGATATATGCCAAATCTGAAAAGATTTCTCATTAACATCTTAAATCAATCCTATAGTTCTTCAAGTTGCGAGCACAATTGGAGCATGTTTAAAAAAATACATTCCAAGAAGCACAACCAATTAACATAAAAGCGCTTAAATAACCTTATTTTTTTCCATTACAATCTTTGGCTTCACAACAAGCAATTACTTTGTTATGACCCTCCTTAGGGATGTAATGGGAGGCTAGAGGGCCCATTAAAGTAATAGTGGAGGCCATTTAATGTAAAGTGGACTAGATCCTGTTATCACAAATCTTGCAGTTGCCCCTTGAGATGATCCTATTCAGGATGGTAGAGGTAAGGAAACTAAAATTGTGACCTACGAAAGTTAAGACCTCTGAAATAATCAGTTGTCACACCGACCAAAGCCACTGGCACTTTAGACTAGGTGAGCAACCAAGCCTAGGGGGCGTCCCTATAACCAAGATAACCCTATAAATGATGCAAACAAATAAATAATTTGAGGTATCTTGATTAGATCTCTAAGTATGATAGTTATTTAGAGTTTTATACAATTACTAAGAGAAGATGAGTGTTTATGTATAAAGCCCCAATTTTACCCTAGGGTTTAATGCAAGAAAATCAAATTAAAGGGTTAATGGTGAAATTAAGTGAAATTAAACACTCAAATGAATTGCTAGGTGTTAAATAAGACTATTGAAAGTGAAACAAGCACTACCCAGTTCGTGGAATGTAAAATAGCCACTTCTCCCTAGAGAGCATCCCTTCACTAAAGGCCAGATTAGTGCTTTGAGTGGGAAAATGGGGTCCGATGGTTGTGAAAATCTAGATCTAAGGGTTTTGAATTATTTCCAAAGTGGGTTTAAAGTTTCAAAGCCAGCCGCAAACCAGAACCTACAAATCTAGAATTTAAGGGTTTTAATCTTAGGGTTTCAATGCTTAATTCTACGACTAATGGATTAGAAATTTAAAGCAAGAGATGTAGAGTAGATCTTACCCAAAAAATCTTGTAGATGCATATTGTCACATACATAGTGAATGGGCTACCTTTGTTCCTGAGCAGTCTTGAGCAGTTCTTTGAGCTAGTCCTTTACTATGAGATCAATAGATGATGAGCTACCAGTTGATGATCGCCCACTTTCAGCAAATCCAGAGCATCCAAATTGACCAGTTCTGTGCCATCACTAGGCCTCATGACCTCTAATTTGGTGATTGAGTTAGCCATTTTCATGATCTAGAGCAGAGTGTATGACAGTGCCCATGATGTACAGTAGCAGCAATGTTTCAGTGCCCTTAAGATGGTTCAAATCAATGCAGGTATATAACCCACGTGGTATATGGATTTGTACATATGGATTTTATTGTTCCTCTATTGTCTATTTTAGTAGTGAGACTTGGTTAATATTGGTTGTATGCTGGCGACGCTTTATTTTGGTCTTACTAGAATCTAAAGTATAAATGGTCTAGTTGTTATGTCAAAGAGATTCCTTTGTATACTCCTTGGCCATGCCCTATGTGTAGTATGGATTTAGTCATTTCCTTTAGGGGACACAACTTGTTAGCCTTAGCACCATCTTCACTGTCTCCATCCATCCATTGCCTTCCCTTCTTTTGTTTAGCCCTAACTTGTAACTTGACTAGTGACATCTAGGATTTCCCCCACCTTCACCTCTATGTTGGAATAGGTCTCCATGTTTAAATTGTGTCCCGGTGTTGGTTTGTGTGATTCTTATCACAGAGATGGTTTTCCCCTAGGTCTTGAACACAAGTAGTCTTACCAAAAGTGTCTTTAGACACTAAGGCATCGAAACTTAAATGCTTATTCTAAATGGATGCCCAGCCAACAAAACCAAAGTGTCTTTAGACATTGATACAAATCAGAGAAAAGTTAGCCAGTTGCCAAGAGATAAGCACTCATCCTTTGTATGATGTGAGGTCGTTTTCCCCCACAGGGAAACAAGGTGGTCGCTCCATCGCACCTATGGATGGTGGCAGCCAATGGAGGTCATATCAAGTCATTCTCTAAGGTCTGCAAGGCTATTCAGGGCACCTGCTCTTGGAGGATGGCAAGTTAAATGAAATAAATATTCTAAAAAGTTGATAGCCAGAGGATGAACACTCATTCATTGTATAATGGACGGCTCATTTTCCCCCATAGGGGACCAAGGTGAGACTGGCCTGTCAGGGTTGTGTCTTTGTCATTTTCTGGAAGCCCACAAGGATTTCCAAGGCACCTGCCTTTGAAGGTTAACTAGTGTCTTTTGTAGTGCTAATAAATTGCTTAAAAATGTTACTTGTCTAGAGTCTAGTGGAACTTTTTCATTATTCCACCCATTTGTGAGACACTACCATTCCCTATTGTTCACTTGGTCCAGCTTATGTCTTGAGTGGATCCCCTTGTCCTACAACCTAGATGCTTACAGTATCAAGTGTCAAGTCATCCCCTTTAACCTTACCTTGTTTCATTTACCTTCACCCTCGACTAGCAAAATGGCCAAATCGATAAATGAGTATACACTGGAGGTTCTTGTTTAGAGCAGCTGATTATTTTGATTTAGATGCATTATTTATATATATTATATATTATGTGCTTATAATTGCCAGTAGAAGCTACTTGTACTTGAGCCTCACTGTTAACATAGATAATTGAGCATGCATAGCCATTTTCTACTTTGCAACATCAGAGTTTAGCATTTGGTTCATCATTTGACCATCTTTTACTTGGTCAACCCAGTTTGACTAAGTTCGCAATAGGGTCCAAATGAGTTTTGGCTCATGATTGTGGATGATGATTATTTGTGGTCTATCAATGTCCATTAGACATATTCACGATTCAAATGGTGGTTTACTATGATGACTTGTGTTATTTTCATGATTATCAACATTTACAGGCCTTATTATTATTATTATTGTTCTGACATGGATGGGGCCTCTGACGCACATTTTTTATGGACATATGGTGTATGAATACTCATTCCTAGTAGATATGGACGTTATGAGTTCATTGATGCAACCAGTTTTCAGTTTCTGGAACTTCTAGGTGAGATATGGGTCATTTTATCATTTTGCAGTAGTTTGGCCCTAGGTATTCAAAATAAAATGCTTTTCAATTGATGTTAAGTTCTCCAAGGGCGCCAGAGGGAAACATAGGGTGTATCCAGTTGATTGTGCCATATTGTTATGGTGTCGAACCCATTTTTGCAGTCAATTGGTTTCCAGTTTCAATCCCCATTGAGATATGAGCAGTATTATGTTCTCGAGGCAGTATTTTGATGATGAAAATGGCTAACTAGGAAATCAATTTGAGCAAATGAGGCAAGGAAATGGCATGGAATAGGTCTGAGGCACAACGTTGGGATCACCTTCATCATCTAGCATAAGCTTCACTCTTCATGGGGTCCACATGTTTTAGCATTCTCCACTTTGAGGGCGTTTTGATGTATTTTGAGGGGGACGTCCTACTGATTTTGATCACTCCATGTTATGATTGATCATTATATTTTGTTCTTGTGCCATGGGTCCATGCTAGTGAAAGATTTGTATAACCTCCTAGCCCCACCATGTGCTATGTCATGTTATTACACATCTTTTATGTGGTGCGGCCCATCCTTGAGCACTTTTAGTGGGTGCACCCCCTCCATTAGTGAGTGGATCCATGTGTTATCTATCTGGCTAATCTTAGTCGTTGATTAGACTGATTGTATCTTTTGATCTTGGCCCTTGATCTTTTTGGATCTAGGTTTTGTGTATTGGAGAGATCTATATATTGAGATGCTCTCTCATTGTAAAAGGACTTTTTCTCTGAGAATATTGAATAGAAGAAAACTTTTGCAGAATCTCTTGAAGCTTTGTGAATGTACTTGGATGTGATTGTTATGCCTCTTGCTTAGACATTTCAATGGATCTTGAATGCAAACGATATCTTTCTGTGGAGGTCGTACTGATCTTTTGGAGGGTAACGACTTGCTTGAGGGGAGATTGTGGACGAAACTCACATCATCTTCCCTTGCGAATCATTTCATCTTTAGGGAGTGATCTGTTGCTACATAATTCGCACCTCGGGCCACGTGGCAAAAATCTTCAAGCCACTGGGTGCGACCTTGGCGGCAAGCAAGAGTCAAGTACTGTCACTTGATCTTGACTCCTCCGTCTAGGCTCTCTCCTAGCGAAGCCAAGGGGGGTGGTCCCTAGTAAAAAGATCTAAGGTTGTTTTAATCTCTGAAAATAAAACAACTATTCAAGGAGATGATAACATAAATACTAAAACTAAGATGAGCTGCAAATAACTTAAATAACTAGCATATAAAATAGCATTCCATACAACACATTGATTAACTTGAATATCAACGATAAATAAGAATGCCAGATAGACCGGTCCTAATGGAGTGCTTGTGTAAAGGGGGTTGCTAGTGATGCCTCAAGAAGTATTGCAGTTGTCTCGGTTGATCAGTTTTAGAATTATTAAGTGAGTAATTAAGGAGGCAGTTAATTGCTGATCAATTTTATTTAAAATGTGGTAATGATCTGATTATTAAAGGGAAAATGGTATTCCAAATATACCCAAGGGGTATGAAGAATATGTCTGGATTTACTCAGAAGTGGCTCTCACAGTGACATGTGGGATAGATGGAGTCGTGGGGTTTTGTTCAACACTACACCAACAAGGGTGTAGCCTAACGGCCACCCACAATCACTTTCTAGTAGTTCTCGCTTCACTTGAAGAATTTCCCCACTAAAGAGTAATTTCGAGTAAGTGTCAGATTTTCACTTTTGGGATTAATTGGAGTGTAAAACTAATTACTCGCCACTTCAATCCCTTTTTGATTGTCCCACCGATCCAGTCAATAGTCTGCAGTGGTCACAAGAGCATACCGGAATTGAAGCCTTGTAAATTTTAAGAATTTTAGTACTAAATATGAGTTTTTTAAATCACAGTGCCGATACTCTCGTTGTCGAGAACACAGCTGGATTTGTTAATTTTACTTAAGAAAATTAAAAGAAATTAAAAAAGTAAAAAAAGTGCAAATCCCCCTTGGGGGGATGGGGTGTGGGCACTTGGATGCCCACTTCCTTGTATTTTTTACAATGAATAAGATAAAGAAATACTTGTGTTCCTTTGTAGAATAAGAAACACAAATTTACAAGTTTAAGGACTTAGAAAAATGGCCAAAGAAGATGTAAGAAGAAGGATCTTTGGATGGCTTGAACCTTCGAAAATTGGCCAGAGTGCCTCTCTCTTTAATCGACTTCTGCTGCAAAACAACAAGCAAACATAAGTCAAATATGCTAGATAATCATATAAAAGCATAAAAATTTGACAAAAAATTTCAAGTACTTTAAAGATAGAAAAAATTTCAATACTGAACTAGTACTTGTTGATAGTTAGATCTTATAAAATGTTACTTTTATTAATCATATCTAAACTAATAAATAAATGTAAATCAAATCTAGCTTATAATCTATATTAATTTCACCAAATCGATTAACACTTATTAAAGTAACCGGTAACCAAAGAAAACTTAGAAATTTGGATGAGAGAAGAAGAGGAATCATGAGCCCCTTGAGCTTGGGCAATGGAGTCTTCCAAGTGGGACTTGGAGGGATTGTGCTCTTCTTGGTATGTCTGAAAAGAGAGGAGAGTCAAACAAGAATGCCTTTCTATTCAAGCTAAACAACCTACAATCCTTTAAACAAACTTATAAAAGAAGGATTAATCAAATCGGTATTAACAACACAAGAAGTTTAGAAAACATGAATTAAGACTAAAATAACATGTATCTCTAAGATCATCTCATGCAATTAATCAGTAAGATAATAGATAAACAAATCTACTTCTCTTACCCTGTTGAGAGAAAGAAGGCTAACAGTTAATCCACAATATAAATTATGAAAAGACTCGGATTACATCCCAAAAACTAGCAATAAGCATCCACACACATGAAGAGAGTCACACTATTCTTGCCTCCAAAGCCTTTATTCATAAATTCAATAAACGATTACAAGATATAGGAGCATAAGTTTCATACAATTTCTTCTTCCAAAATGAAGAGAACTTTCTCTCTTAAATAGAAAAACTCAGCATGAGGGGGCAGACTTGCTAAAGGATGAGCTTGATAGCTTGGCATGAGTTGGATATGAGTTGGATCCCCAAGCTTTGGGGCATAAAAAAAGCAATTACCAAAATGCCAAAAGCTTAACCTCAAACCAAATCTTTCTTTCTTGGGAAAAGTGCCCCTCTTGGAAAAAAATCCACTTTGATTTTAGCAACCATTTCTTTCATATTGGTGACTTGTAACTCAGGAATAATTCTATTTACCTTTGTCAACTCAAGGAATCAATTTTTGTCAAGTTTCCAATTTTTAATGAGTTGCCGAAATTCTTATTTTTTCCAATTTTTTAGTCTTTTTTGGGTTTTTCGAGTAATTATTAATTTTGGGGCTAAATAATTACTCGAAAACTTAGGAAAGTGGGTCTAGAGGTTAAGTGGGTGCTCTGAGTTAGAAAACGAGCACCCCCATGGAAAAAAAACATCCTAGCCACACTTTTATGACTTTTTAGAGTTTTACAATTAACTTATTAAAAATAAGCCTATAAAAACAAAGAAAAAAAATTCCGGAAATTAAAAAAACCTATGGGGGACTTAAGACATGTCGATAATGACTCAAAATTATGATTAGCATGGTAATATGCATTGACACATAGGTTTTAATAACCTCCCAAGGCCTAACCACCAAGGCAATTATTCCAACTTTGGAGGCTTGGGTGAAAAACTCAGAAATTATTTATCGCTTAAAAACGATAGGAAAAAACACCCTAGAATAATGCATCGATGACTAAGTCCTAGAAAACCAAACCTTTTACATAAAGTCATCATGCCAGCTCATTTTATTACAATTCCCCATGGGGTATGAACATGTTAAAAAAAAATTTTAAATGGCCTAAAAATGCTTGCAAGGACTTCTGAACTTGAAAATTGAACAAGTAATTGTTCGTCTTTGGCAGTTGATTTTAGAAATCCAACTTAGTGCAACTTAGTTGGTAACATCTGGCTCCAACTGTAGGACATGTGCTTGATCTGGTCTTTAGGCAAGGATAGCATGCGAGAAACATAGAATCTTTGGTTTCAATAATCTGTAGAAACATCTCAAGTTGACAAGCCAACCTTAGTAGCACAAAATCTTGTAAAAAGCCAACGAACCATTAAGTAGCTTTATTAGAACGTAAAAAGGAAAATGAAAATTTAACTAAAGAAAAATATGAGTATTCCTAAGTACAGAAAAGAAATTCATAAAGTAAATGCTCACTTTAAGGAACTTATTTTCCTACTCTAAGCATAACATAGTCAAAATGTTAAGTGAAATGATAAACCCAATGCAACCACCTTAACATTTTATAAAAATTTAAATTTTTTCCTTTGTCCTTGGTTACCATCCAAAGCAAGGACATATTTATTAGAAAGTGCAAACCTGTGCAAATATTCAGGATGGGCGGGTTTGGATGGGAGATCATAGCCATGTAACACTTCATCAAATTGCTTCTGAAACTTGCATGTGCCTCCGCAAGCTTCTTCTATCCAAGCTTGGATAGGGATAATGTACATATTTGCATGATGAAGTCGGTCGACAACTCCATCACATATATCAAAAGGGCTTATCGGCTGATAACTTTCTGTGTAAACCCCAGGCTGCTCCGAATCATAAGGAACCTCTGAATGCGAAGATGCAGGCTCAGGATGACCCTCCATCGGTTGTATCAAATCTGACTCTTTGATGTACTTCCTCTCAAAATCCTTATTGTTAATTCTTATGTAAGACTTGGGATGTTATGGCTCTGAATGATCATAAGAAAAATCTGAATGCTCCTCTTTACAACTTTCAAAAGTCTCTGAATAAACACTCCCCTCGTTGGACATACCATAGATGGGATTCTCAATAAGATTTTTAAAAGACTCATAGATTGGATTTTCAATAAAAGTCCACTAGTCATCATCCCAATTCATGTCAGATGTGGGGAAGTCTTCATCCATGGCATCATGCTCCCGGCTATCCATGTCTTCCTCGTGTTCATAACAATCTTCTTCAGAAGATTTGGTTTCAAAAATGTTACAAGGCAGTAAACATTCCAAACCTTCATCAACATGTGGAGAACAAGGGCTAGTGTCACCACACACCATACAGATCTTATCATAAGTTTCTTTATAGGCTTATGTAATGGTTTCTTCTTAAGGTAAATATGGAGAAAAACTGTGATCATGATCAATGAAATAATCATGAAAACACACCAAATTTTCAATAGCTTCTATTATGGTATCATGAAGAGGATCTTCAATAAAATCTTCAATCAAGGAAACTTTATGAACATATTCAATGGGATCACTTGGGATGTGTTGCTCAATGGGTCCCTCTAGCTTTTCCAAATCTTCGCTATTTTCTGTTAAAGTGATATGAGGATGGTTTTCAACAATGTCTCCAAATAAAGGTTCTTCGAAAAACTCTTCAACGGAATTGTCATGGATGTACCCATATTCAGAATCCTACTGTGTATTGAAAGAGACCTTGTATTCTTTAATATGTCGGTTAATCTCTTCCTTTCTTAAATAACTTAGAGGGACTTCCACACATTCGATGTTGTCTATGACAGCACGAGGAAGTTCTTCAATGGGAGTATCATGGATCTCCTATTCACTTAAATGTTCAAGAAGTGATTCCAAGTCGTCAATACTTTGTATCATGGCAAAAGGTCCATCATATGTTTCCATATGATACTCTATCCCAGATAGGTAGAAGGTAAAAATCTTTTCAAGGATTTTTTTCAAACCATTCAAACTACCCTTACCATCATGCCACTACTCTAAAAACATCCCAAGGAAGCTTGGAAAGGAGGTTATACAATTATTAGGAAGGCCTTGATAGAACCAACCACAAGCATCTCCCTAAAAAGTACTAGCAAACATTTCCATCATATTGTCCTCAAAAAGAACATTGGAGTCAGCCAACAATTGAAGGAAAGACTTGATATGCCAGATGGCTGAATCACCATAATTTCCATGAAAGAGTGGAAGCCATTTATATACATCCCCCACATCATGACCAAAGTTAGGAAAAACAGAAATGTTTAAGAAATCGACAAGATGAAAAAGTCCGGCTATATGGGCACCACACTGCTCCCTTAATTCATCCATATCAAAAATTAATAGTATGCATTTAATATAACCATTAAATCTTATACTAAACAGGTGGAGTTGTCAAATGATGAGCTTTAAAGGTATTAATATGTCGCATGGGCTCATCTACACACAACAAAACTTGACAAGTTTATGAGATAACAGGGTTTTATCCCTTCAATAGAGTCGCCACATGAGAAGAAAAAATATGCATTTAGAACTTTCTCGCAAAAGTTTTCTTTTTGCATTTCTTTTGTAAATTATGAAAAAAATAGGTTAGTGGAGTCGCCAGATGAGAAACTAAAACTAATCTAAAAAATCATCAAACGAAGGTAAAACAAAAAGAGAAAACAAAAGTCGTATTCCGGGAATAGAAAGATTTATCCTCAGCAACAACGCCAAAATGTTGTCGCCTAATTCGCACTTCGGGTCATGTGGGAGAAATCTTCAAGCCACCGGGTGCGACCTTGGCGACAAGCAAGAGTCAAGTACTGTCACTTGATCTCGACTGCTCCGTCTAGGCTCTCTCTTGGCGAAGCCAAGGGGGGTGGTCCTAGTAAAAAGATCTAAGGTTGTTTTAATCTATGAAAATAAAACAACTAATCTAGGAGATGATAACATAAATATTGAAACTAAAATGAACTGCAAATAACTTAAATAACTAGCATATAAAATAACATTCCATACAACACATTGATTAACTTAAATATCAACGATAAATAAGAATGTCAGATAGACCAGTGCAAATGGAGTGCTTGTGTAAAGGGGGTTGCTAGTGATGTCTCAAGAAGTATTGCAGTTGTCTCAATTGATCAGTTTTAGAATTATTAAGTGAGTAATTAAGGAGTGGGTTAATTGTTGATCAATTTTATTAAAAATGTGGTAATGATTTGATTATTAAAGGGAATGTGGTATTCCAAATATACCCGAGGGGTATGAGGAATATGTCCGGATTTACTCGGAAGTGGCTCTCACAGTGACATGTGGGCTAGATGGAGTCGTGGGGTTGTGTTCAACTCTACACCAACAAGGGTGTAGCCTAACGGGGCCCCACTGTCACTTTCTAGTAGTTCCCGCTTCACTTGAAGAATTTCCCCACTAAAGAGTAATTTCGAGTAAGTGTCGTATTTTCACTTTTGGGATTAATTGGAGTGTAAAACTACTTACTATCCACTTCAATCCCTTTCTGATTGTCCCAACGATCCATCCAATGGTCTGCAGTGCTCACAAGAGCATACGGGAATTGAAGCCTTGTAAATTTTAAGAATTTTAGCACTAAATATGAGTTTTTTAAATCACAGTGCCGATACTCTCGTTACCGAGAACACAGACAGATTTGTTAATTTTACTTAGAAAATTAAAAGAAATTTTTAAAAAATGAAAAAACTGAAAAAATTAAAAGAAGTGCAAATCCCCCTTTGGGGGATGGGGTGTGAGCACTTGGATGCCCACTTGCTTCTCTTTTTAACAATGAATAACATAAAGAAATACTTGTGTTCCTTTGTAGAATAGGAAACACAAGTTTACAAGTTTAAGGCCTTAGAAAAATGGCCAAAGAAGAAGATGTAAGAAGAAGGATCTCCGAATGGCTTGAATCTTCGAAAATTGGCCAGAGTGTTAGGGTTAACCTTGACTCGGGGTTGAGTCAAAGGTGGCTTAGGTTTAGCACATGGTTTGTTGTAGCCATAGTTTTAAAAATCGGCTAAATCGGAACCGGAACCGGCCGGTTCACCGGTTCGGAACCAAACCGGTTCAAACCGGCAGGTTAACCGGATCGGGGACCGGTTAGTTACCGAACTGGCCGGTTTGGTACCAAACCGGTCCGGTTCAGTAACTAACCGGTCCAACCAGCCAAGTTCGAGCCTGACCGGTCCGGTTTGGAAAAAGTCAATTTTTTTAATTTTTTAGTCATTTTATTTTTCCAGAGTCTCTTACTCGCCTGTGTATTATGTAATAAGCATTCCAAGTGAGAATGTTGGTAACTTGCCAACACCCCACAGGAATTTCCCCTCTTTCACCGACTTATAACAACTTTGAACTTACTATCTGTATTATACGGTATACCCACTGGCCATTTAAGGACCCACTTGCAGTATGTTACTATGTAACATGTATTACATAATTGACCCCCTTCCATTTGTAAGAATCATCACGTGCCAATATAAATGAGAAGCAAGATGTTGATTTCACTAAATCAGTGTTATTATTTATATCATTGTTTCAAAAAGAAATGATGATTTTGTAATATGTATTAAGTTTTTTACTATTTACTGAATTCATATGTAATGATAAATTATAATAATTATAGTTTAGAGGTTTGCACATAACCTTGGAGTATAAAGCATCTTATTCACAATAAGTTAGCATCAAGCCACTTGTTTAAACAGAGTTAACATCAGCATTCACATTTTGGAATCAAACTCAGTCAAGAC
>LPNX010812104.1:80477-100452 GCA_001517045.1 Pseudotsuga menziesii
TGACCCTCGACCAATTCCGAGTCCGATTCCGATTTTTAAAACTATGGTTGTAGCCCATGGTATTGTCCCATGGTATTGCATGTGATGAAGCCTTTATAAGGCTTGAGGAGGCTCCATTGTAAAACAGCCTAGAGGTGAGCGGTGGCTAGCTCACTAGGTCCAGATGGTCAGTTTTGGCCATGTAATGAAGATCTTCATTGGTGCTGGTTTTCCCCACATGGGGTTTCTAGGGTATATTGTGTGTCATCTTGAATTGTTGCATGTCTATTTTATTTCTCGCTCATATTGTTATATTTTATTGCTCATTTAAACCTAACACAGAGTGCCTCTCTCTTTAATCGACTTTTGCTGCAAAACAACAAGCAAACATAAGTCAAATATGCTAGATAATCATATAAAAGCATAAAAATTGACAAAAGAGTTCAAGTACTTGTTGATAGTTAGAAAAAATTTCAATACTGAACTAGTACTTGTTGATAGTTACATCTTATAAAATGTTACTTTTATTAATCAGATCTGAACTAATGAATAAATGTAAATCAGATCTAGCTTATAATCTATATTAATTTCACCAAATCAATTAACACTTATTAGAGTAATCGATAACCAAAGAAAACTTAGAAATTTGGATCACAGAAGAAGAGGAATCGTGAGCCCCTTGAGCTTGGGGAATGGAGTCTTCCAAGTGGGACTTGGAGAGATTGTGCTTTTCTTGGTATGCATGAAAAGAGAGGAGAGTCAAACAAGAACATCTTCCTCTTCAAGCTAAGCAACCTACAATCCTTTAAACACACTTATAAAAAAAGGAATAATCAAATCGGTAATAACACAAGAATTTTAGAAAAAATGAATTTGAACTAAAATAACATGTATTTCTAAGATCATCTCATGCAATTAATCAATAAGATAATAGATAAACAAATCTACTTCTCATATCCTACTGAGAAAAAGAAGCCCAACAATCAATCCACAATATAAATTATGAAAAGACACAAATTACCTCCCAAAAACTAGCAATAAGCATCCACACACATGAAAAGAGTCACACTATTCTTGCCTCCAAAGCCTTTATTCATAAATTCAATAAACAATTACAAGATATAGAAGCATACGTTCCATACAATTTCTTCTTCCAAAATGAAGAGAACTTGCTCTCTTAAATAGAAAAACTCAGCATGAGGGGGCAGACTTGCTAAAGGATGAGCTTGATAGCTTGGCGTGAGTTATATGTGAGTTGGATCCCCATGCTTTGGGGCATAAAGAAAACAATTACCAAAATGCCAAAAGCTTATCCTCAAACTAAATCTTTCTTTCGTGGGAAAAGCGCCCCTCTCTTGGGAAAAAATCCAATTTGATATTTAGCAACCATGTCTTTCTTTTTGGTGACTTGTAACTCCTTAGGAATAATTCTATTTACCTTTGTCAACTCACGGAATCAATTTTTGTCAAGTTTCCATTTTTAATGAGTTGACGAATTTCTCATTTTTTCTAATTTTTTGGTCTTTTTGGGTTTTTCAAGTAATTTTTAATTTTGGGGTCAAATAATTACTCGAAAACTTAGGAAAGTGGGTCTAGGGGTTAACTGAGTGGTGTGAGTTAGAAAACGAGCACCCCCATGGCAAAAACAACCTCTTGGCCACACTTTTATGACTTTTTGGACCTCTACAATTAACTTTTAAAAAATAGACCTATAAAAACGAAAGAAAAAAATCCAGAAATTAAAAAAATCCTTTGGGGACTTAGGACATGTTCATAAGGACTCAAAATAATGATTAGCATGGTAATATACATCGACACATAGGTTTTAATAACCTCCCAAGGCCTAACCACCAAGGCAATTATTCCAACTTTGGAGGCTTGGGTGAAAAACTCGGAAATTATTTATGGCTTAAAAACAATAGATAATTAACAAGGAAAAAACACCCTAGAATAATGCATTGATGACTAAGTCCTAGGAGACCAAACCTTTTACATAAAGTCGTCATGCTAACTCATTTTATTGCAGTTCCCCATGGAGTATGAACATGTTAAAAAAAAATTAAAAGGGCCTAAAAAGGCTTGCAAGGACTACTAAACTTGAAAATTGAACAAGTAATTGTTCGTCTTTGGTGGCTCATTTTAGAAATCCAACTTAATGCAAGTTAGTTGGTAACATGATCAATTGTTACTTTGTGCATTGGATTTTTCTTTTTAGATGACATACGCTACTTGTCTTTTTCATCCGTGAAGCAAATCTCACTTCAGTGGTTTGATTTTGCAGGTGGAGAAAGGGGGTGCACTACCTTCACTGGGAAAAACGCTTTCATTACATGCCAGATCTAGCTTGAAATTGTAACTAGGTGAAAGGATCACCGACATACAAGGTGATTGCAAGTATTTCAAGTACGATTTGCAAGGTTTGTATCATTTTCAATATTTTTATCCAATTGTCAAGCAAAACCCTTTCTTTTAAAACCCTAGTTTTATAGATATGATAGATCAGGTGGTTATTTGATGATAGAGATTATAACAACAATATAAGCTTTAACACCCAGGTTATCTATTAACAGTACGACTCATGCATAAGAGAACTCATTCATAAGCAAATACATAAACACTTATTCATAATATACACTCCTGTGACTTAAGCACATTCATCATATACATTCGTCATATACATTCATACGACATAAACACATTCATCATCTACTCAATGACACAATATTTAACGTGGAAACCCATCCGAGAAAAACCACAAAGGCGCTCTTCAATTGGCATGAGAAATATATGGCACCTTTTGTCTACGCACTCAACTGCAAACTATGTTCTAGATCTTCTTCTCTTATCTATACTAACTTCTATTTCCTCTCATGCTCTCTATTCTTTTGTCATTCAATCTTCTCCTACTTTACTCTATTGTCAACCCACACACAGCCTAGATCGACTCCTCTCTTCGACTCTACTGTCGATCTACACACAACCTGGATTGACTACTCTTCTTACAGACACAACTGACTATCTAGGAATTAAGCAACTAAACAACAAGTAACAAGAAAACAGGAAGTAACCTGCATACAGCCTGAGTTCTTCCTTTAATAGACTCTTTACATGTCGCATTCAATCGACTTCATTCTGATAGCCAACCAAGTCGTCATTCCTATTCTAGTTACACTTGTCAGTAGGCACTATCGGCCCAAAATACAAAGATACTTTTATTCCGTACAGCTCATGTGACTCTAGCCGACTTCAAACCCACAATCTCCCTGAGATGTCCCTTTTAGTCGTTGCGTCGTTGCATGCCTTCTCTATCGCGGTTTCTTCCGTCACGCCTGATCTCATCACGTCTTTTCCTTCTGTCACGGATTCTCTGTTGTCGCGAACTATTCTCCTGTCGCAGCTTCCTCCGCGACTACTTCTTTTTCCTTAGCTCTTTCTTCCTTATTTGCTTTTGTCTTCCTCCATCGCAGCTTCCTCTGTAGTTGCTCCTGCTACATTGTTCTTCCTTCCGCAGCTGCTTCTGTCGCAGCTTCTCCCCTGTCTTCATCTGCTTCTGTTGCAACTTCTCCTCTGTCTTCATCTGCTTCTGTTGCAGCGTCTTCTTCCTGTGACCAGACTCTTTATCTTCCAATCATAATTCTAACTGAATTCTTCCTATCTTTTCCTAGGGCCAACAGGCTCCCAACACTCACATGCGGCTCGTCCCGAGCTACGCTATGCTATTCCACAACTTCTGCATTTGTGACGACTTCGCTTTGAAAATCTTGAAAGATTTTCACTATCTCCTTTATCTCTCGATGCACATCCTCTTCTGCCTCCTGCAAGTTTTCCACGAGGTCGAAACTGGTGTGTTCCGACGTTACAAGTCCTACGGCCTCTGTTGCTCATCACCATTCTGATGTACAAGTTGAATGATGCATGTAATTCTTTCTGCTTCAGCCTACAACTCTATGGCAGTTCTCTATTGTTGTTGAGTGCGGAGCACTGCAACTTCCTGTTGGAGTTTCCTCATTTCCGCAGCCTTATCCATTTTCTCTGCTAAGGGTAACTTCTTCATTTCGTTCTTCAGCTGAGTTGCTTCTGTCTCAACAGTGCACAACTCCTCTACGACTTTCTCTAATTCTGCATCGTCGATCAACGCTTCCCAAGTCTGACAACCTTGGCATATAGTGACTCTACCTCTTCTATCTTCTTTTGCAACCTCTGTGTAATGTCCTCTTCTAATTAAGCACCAAAACACCCGCTAACCTACTTAATTCCCATAGGTTTGAGCGGGTACTGCATAAATGGGAATTAACTGAGGAGATTTGATACTTAGATCAAAATGGTGCACTCTTTCAGTATTAAAAGTCATCAGTATGATAAAGAAATCCTTATTTCTTTAGGCTTAAAGTCAACATGAAATTAGAATTGCATGCATGCAAAAGTGAAGCGTAAACCCTAAAAGTGACATGCAAACCCTAAAAGTGCATGCTAATCTATTTAATAAGGGTTATTGGACCAAAGGAGACATCTATGATTATCATTGTTGATTTGGAGTTTTTGAGCAGCAGCAGCAGCAGTTGTAGTTGAAGACGGTGTCTTCAGCTAACAAGGGTTTCGACAGTGAAATCTATCTGCCCTAATCTCTTTCAGGGTAGGCCATCCACGTCTACTACCGGTATTCACCATATCCTTCCGTATGCAGTGATGCAACACCAAAATAACATCTATTTGCAAGTTCACGTTTTATAGCTGGGGAATAGCTGGAAAACCCCAGAAGGATTCGTTGGGACCCTTCAGCCCAGTCTTTCCTCTGCATGTGATCACCATTTCTCTTAGCAGGCTTAGCCCAGTACACTCAGTGATTATCAGTTCATTATTTGCTCATTCGGGACTTTCAATAGCATATTCGTGGGAGGAAGGAGGCGTCTTCACGCAGAGCAAATCAATTCGCTAATTGCCCTATGGAGGGCAAAATCTATGCATGCGACTCGATATCTTACCGGGAGGCTCAAACTATCATCCTTGCAAAGTTTCAACATCATCTGACTGCTCCTCCAAAAACGTCAACATCATCTTGTAGAGGGAACGTGTGTAGCTGCGCGTCAATATCAAAGAGGGAGCACTATTATCTCAGATTCTCACCTATTCAACACCACATGCATGCAGCACATCTCTGGAGTATTAGCAACTTATTTATCGGTGGTAAGTGTACAACTTCTTTCTGAAACTTTCTACCCTATAATCTCTCCAAATTTGCTATATTTTAGGAAATGGGCACGACAATTTTGCATGCACTTTTTATTCAGTGTTTTGCACATCATTGAGTGTATGAACAACAACCTAGTAGTAAAGAACAGTAGAATATCAGTTTGGGATATCACAGTGGTATCAGAGCATGGTCCTTGCCAGTTGTGGGCTTGAACATGAAAAATAAATGAATCCAGAAGAAGACACTTTTGTAACCTACAGGAGAAGGAAGAGTAGGTACACTGAGAAGCAGGAATTTGAAGATATCCAGTTAGAGGATACCAATTCAGACATGGACCCAACAGGTATACACTGTGACAGAGGGAAAGGAACGGGAGAAGAGAAAGACGAGTTGGAATTTCGCAGCTTGGTAAGTGCATTGAATGACCTAGCTAAAGGGCAAAAGGAAGTATAGATTGGCTCTAAAGCCAGAACCAGGTCATAACAGCATAGCTCTTTGTTGAAAAGTTACTTAGGAAGTGTTTGTCCATCTAGTGTTGCCTTGGGGTAGACAAGGACACTTAAATGTGACTCCTAGTCATTTTTGTGTTTTAATAAATTGAGATGCACTTTATATTTTTTAAGTGTCTTTATTAAAAAGTTAAGTGGGTATTTTCCTAAGTTCTCATTTAAGAAGTTAAGTGAGTGATTAAAAAGAAAAAGGGGTTGCTCAACTTTATTAAATGATATGAGTGCACTAGATATCATTTAATTATTTTTTCATGGAGCATCTAATGTCAACTTTTGATCTAATCTAATTTTAACCATTAGATGAACAGGGGAAGTTGCCATGAACAAAAAGGCTAGGGCAAGGCAAAAGTTCTTTTTTTTTTTGCCTTCATTTCCAAAAGAGATTTTTGGGAGAGAAGAAGAATTCAAAGAGAGCAAGGGTTTCAAGGGATTTTGAACCAGAAGAGAGAAAGTTCCAGAATTTTGAAGTGGGCACGTTTCCCAATAAAATTATGATTTCCAAACAAAGCCAGCATAGAAATCGAGGCAAACTATAGCATTTATTGGCACAAAAATCGAGGCAGATCGTACTTTCGACACAAATTTCGAGAAGAATCCGTACAACAATTAATGATGTTCTCAGAGTTTGTACAACATTAATTGCAGACCGTACTGAGCACAAATTTCGAGGTCATTTATTGCAGCAAACCCTACATAGGCAAGTCGTACAATCTGTACAGTTTTCACACATGTGGCACGAATTTCAAGGCATTTAATGAGCAGTCTGTACCATTCTGTCAGTGAAGTTTCGGGCACAAATTTCAAGCAGGGAATGAGATAAGTACTGCTGTTCTGAGGTTGTAAATTTTGTCTGAAATTTTAATAAATCTCTCTCACTCTAAAAACAGGTTTTCCCTTGGTGGTTTTTCCTGGTCCATTGGACAAAAACAAGTGTCTGAATTTTTCATGTGTAAATGTTTGAAATTTTACGAGTTTCACTTTTCTTGTTTGAAAAGAAAATTTCTTAGTTTGTTTAAAGTTGAGAAAAAAATTTCACATGTGTTTCAATTTGGATCATTTTTGAAAAATTATGCATTGAAAGGGGTGGGCATTAAACAATGCAGAGAAGCCTTAAGGCTTGAAACCAGGTTGGGAAAACTTTCAAAAACTTTCATGGTATCGGAGCTTTGCAAAGATTCAAAATTTTAAACATTCAGAAGTTGGGGTTTGAAGAAAAAGAATTCTTGAACAGCTAGCTTAAGGTTACAGGTTGCAGCCATGGTGTTTAGTCTTAGAGTGGAAGATAGACTTGATGGGGCTGCAAATTTTAGCCCTTGGAAGGCTAAGATTAGCTTGATTCTTGAAGAGAATGAACTATGGGATATAGTTCAAGGGACAGCTACAAATCCTATGGTAGTACCTGCTGATGCAACAGATAAGGCAACCTTTCTAAAAAAGGACATAAAGGCAAGAAGAGTCATTCTTGATGCAGTGAAGGATCATGTGATCCCTCACATTTCAGCCAAAGACCATGCTTTTGAGATGTGGACAGGTTTGGCAAATCTTTCTCAGAGTTCCAATGAAAACAGGAAGATGGTATTGAGAGAGAAGTTGAAGGGTGTTCGCATGGGAAAAGGTGAAGGCATGGCATCATATCTTACCAAGATCACACAGGTAAAAGATGAGCTAGCAGCTGTAGGAGAGGTGATAGGCATTCCTAAGATGGTGCATACTGCACTTAATGGTGTGTCACAGCAGTGGACCGTATTTGTTCAGACTATTATTGGGAGGGAGAACATGCCCACATGGGATCGATTGTGGGATGATCTCACACAGGAGGAGATACGGAGAGGATTTTTACAGGGCAGTTCGTCACATCAGAGAGATGATGAGGAGAATGTTGCTTTAGCAGCGAAGGGCAAGAAGAAGAAGAAGTTCAAGAAGGGCTCCAAGGAGGGAGCCAAACAGCATGTGGGAGAGAAGAAGGACATGAGCAAAGTGAAATGCTTTGCATGTCAGAAGATGGGGCACTTTGCTGGACAATATCCTAAAAAGAAGAAGAAGAAGCAGCAGACTGCAGCTACAGCGGAGATCGATGAGTTTGCAATGAGATTTGAGAGAGACTTTTCTCTCTTTGCAGGTGTTGGTGTAGAGAAAGCATCTTCTATTACCAGCGAAGATTTTGAGGATCACATGGAGCATTCCATGATTGTTGGGAATTCATTGAATGCCACCACTACTTCCTCCACTTGGTATATTGCTAGTGGAGCTTCCAGTCATATGACAGGTGATCGAGACATGTTCACGGAGATGTCTAAGTCAGACTTGGAGATGGAGGTTGTATTGGGAGATGATACAGTGGTGAGAGCAGTTGGGCGAGGGACTGTCTGTTTTGAGAGGGAGTCCATGCAAACTATGTTTTTTAGGGATGTGTTGTTTGTCCCTGGGCTGAAGAAGAACCTTGCTTCAGTTTCCATGATGGAGGACAGAGGTTTCGGTGTATATGTCCTTGATGGGAAAGTTCACATATTTCCCAAGTCAACAGGTCCATCTAACTCACGGGTGATTGGAGTCAGGAGTGGGAAACTGTACAAGCTTCTTTTCCAGCCACATCATGCACTGTCACACACTCAGAGCAGTGATGAGTTGTGTGAGCTATGGCACAGGAGGATGGCTCATCTTCATCATCCAGCTTTGCGGATGCTGAGAGAGATGACTACATGTATCCTAGAGTTCAGCATAGAGTCTAGTGGTGTGTGTAGAGGGTGTGCTTTGGGAAAGTACACCAAGACTGCTTTTCCAAGCAATGATTCCAGATCAGAGGGAGTGCTTCAGTTGATACATTCAGATCTGTGTGGCCCCATGTCTTCTGCCTCTTTGATAGTATATGTGTATTACATCACTTTCATTGATGACTTTTCCAGGAAGACCTGGATCTATTTCCTTAGAAGCAAGAGATCAGAGGAAGTCTTGCTTCGGTTCCAAGAGTTTAAAGCTCTTGTGGAGAACCAGACAGGAAAGAAGATCAAGGTACTTCGGTCAGACAATGGAGGTGAGTACACTTCTCGTGCATTTGATAAGTATTGTCAACAGGAGGGGATAAAGAGGCAGTTGACTGTTCCTTACACTCCACAACAAAATGGAGTGGCTGAAAGGAAGAATCGCTCTATAGTGGGTGCAACTAGAGCCATGTTGCATGATCAGAGTCTTCCTTTCTTTCTATGGGCAGAGGCCTACAGTACTGTTGTTTATGTTCTCAACAGGAGTCTGCACCGTGCATTGGGGAGTGAAACTCCTGAGGAGACATTCACAGGGAAAGTGCCTGAGATAGGTCACTTTCGTATTTTCGGTTACCTTACATACTCTCATGTCCCTTCTGAGAAGAGGACAAAGTTGGAGGCTACAGGTGAGCGTGGTATCTTTGTTGGTTATGATGACACATCGAAGGCTTTTCAGATTTACCTTCCTGCACAAAGGAAAGTTGTGGTGAGAAGGGAGATGAAGTTCGAGGAGAAGAAAGCCTTCAGGAGGCCTCTTGATTCCGAGATGGAGGATCAGTAGGATACTACACAGGTGACAGCTCAGAGTTCAGCAAGTCAGAGTTCAAGGTCACCGGTTTCAGGTGTGACTGGGTCACAGGTTACAAGTTCTTTAGTTACATGGGCTTAATCCACAGGTACTTCTGGTACAGGGACAGGTTCACAGATCACAGGTTCACAAATGACACATTCAGGTGATTCGAGTTCTAGTGGTACATGTGCTGGTTCACCAAGGACAGGTTCTCAGGTTGTTGGAACTTCTTCAAGGAGACAGATGTCTAATAAGGAGGTTGAAAAGAGTCTGAGACAAGATGCTTCCTTCAGGAAGAGGAAGCCAAGTTGGCTTCAGGAGTTGATGAAGGAAGCAGAGCAGTCAATTGGACCACCCAAGAGGGAGGTCAGAGAGAGCAAGGCACCAGAGAGGTTTTCCAACTATTTGGCACAGGTGACTAGCTTGCATGATACTGTTCCTGACACTTATGAGGAGGCTTCTCCACACCAGGTATGGAGAGATGCCATGATGGAGTAGTACAACTCCATCATGAAGAATGGGGTGTAGGAAGTGGTTCTGAGACCATAGGGGAAGTCTGTTGTGACTTCCAAATGGCTTTACAAGATAAAGCATGCTACGAATGGCAATATTGAGAAGTTCAAAGCTCGTTTTGTTTCACGTGATTTCTCACAGGTCAAGGGAGTTGACTATGATGAGACATTTACACCACTGGCCAGATTTTCTTCGGTCAAGGTAGTGATCTCCGTCGTTGCAGAGATGGGTTGGAAGATCCATCAGATGGATGTGAAAATCGCTTTCCTTAACAGTTTTCTACAGGAGGAGGTATATTTGGAGCAACCACAGGGTTTTGAGATGTGTGAGAGAGACACGCAAGTTTGCAGGCTGAAAAAGGCCTTGTATGGACTGAAGCAAGCTCCTCGGGCTTGGTATTCCAGGATCGACACTTACTTGCTTTCGATTGGGTTTCAGAAGAGTGAAGAGGATCCCAACCTATACTACATTGTGGTTGGTGGTGTTCCACTTATTCCTTTGTTGTATGTTGATGACTTGTTCATTACTAGGGGAGAGCACCTGATTGATGCGTGCAAGAAGGATCTTGTTTCAGAGTTCGAAATGACAGACCTTGGACTGATGCATTATTATTTGGGAATGGAGATTTGGCAGGAGGATGGACATGTTTTCCTGGGGCAAGGAAAATATGTTGCAAATGTTCTGAAGAGATTTCAGATGATAGGTTGCAGACCTATGTCGACACCCATGATCACCAACTGGGCGAAGCTTCATGCTTCAGAGGGAGAGTTGATGGACCCTACCTTATATCGTCAGTTGATTGGTTCGTTGATGTATTTGGTCAACACCAGACCAGATATGAGTTTTGCAGTGAACACTCTCAGGCAATTCATGGTGGAGCTCAGGAGAGTACATTGGATTGCTGCAAAACACATCTTAAGGTATCTTGCAGGTATAGTTGACTATGGATTGGATTATAGGAGATCTAGTGGAGTGGGGTTGGTTGGCTATACAAATTCAGATTGGGCAAGTAGTGTTTCGGATCGGAAGAGCACTTCCGGTTGTTGCTTCAGCTTGGGTTCGGCAGTTGTGTCATGGTTCAACAGGAAGCAAAAGTCTGTGGCATTCAATTCTGCTGAGGCTGAGTATACAGCAGCCAGTCAGGCCAGTTGTGAGGCCTTGTGGCTTCGCAAGTTGATGGTGGATTTGTTTGATATGGAGCTGAGTCCCATAGTTATACAGTGTGATAATCAGAGTTGCATCAAGCTCTCTGAGAATCCGGTATTTCATGACAGGTCGAAGCACATTGAGATTAGATATCACTTCATCAGGGATTATGTTCAGAGAGGGGCTATTCGTTTGCAGTATGTTCCGACAGATGAACAGGTGGCTGACATTCTCACGAAGGCTTTGGGTAGAGGGAAGCATGTCTACTTCAGAGACAAGTTGAGAGTGGTGAAAAACACCTTCCTCGGTAAGAGGGAGTGTTGAAAAGTTACCTAGGAAGTGTTTGTCCATCTAGTGTTGCCTTGGAGTGGGCAAGGACACTTAAATGTGACTCCTAGTCATTTTTGTGTTTTAAAAAAGTGAGATGCACTTTATATTTTTAAAGTGACTTTATTAAAATGTTAAGTGGGTATTTTCCTATGTTCTCATTTAAAAAGTTAAGTGGGTGATTAAAAAGAAAAAGGGGTTGCTCAACTTTATTAAATGATATGAGTGCACTAAATATCATTTAATTATTTTTTAATGGAGCATTTAATGTCAACCTTTGATCTAATCTAATCTTGACCATTAGATGAACAGGGGAAGTTGCCATGAACAAAAAGGCTAGGGCAAGGAAAAAGTTCATATTTTTTTTTTGTTCATTTCCAAAAGAGATTTTTGGGAGAGAAAAAGAATTCAAAGAGAGCAAGGGTTTGAAGGGATTTTGAACTAGGAGAGAGAAAATTCTAGAATTTTGAAGTGGGCACGTTTCCCAATAAAATTCTAATTTCCAGACAAAGCCAGCACAAAATTGAGGCAAGCTGTAGCATTTATTGGCACATAAATCAAGGTGGACCATACTTTCAGCACAGATTTCAAGAAGAATCCGTACAACAATTAATGTTCCTGTCAAAGTCTATACAGCATTAATTGCAGACCGTACTGAACATAGATTTCGAGGTCATTTATTGCAGTAGACCATACACAAGTAGGTTGTACAGTCCGTAAGGTTTTCACACGTGTGGCATGAATTTCGAGGCATTTAATGAGCAGTCCATACCATTCTGTCAATGAAGTTTTGGGCACAAATTTCGAGAAGGGAATGAGATAAACACTGTTGTTCTGAGGTTGTAAATTTTGTCTGAAAATTTAATAAATCTCTCCAACTCTGAAAACAGGTTTTCCCTTAGGGGTTTTTCTTGGTCCATTGGAAAAAACCAAGTGTCTGAATTTTTCAAGTGTGTAAATGTCTAAAATTTTCTAAATTTCACTTTTCCTGTTTGAAAAGAAAATTTCTGAGTTTGTTTAAAGTTGAGAAAAAGTTTTCACATGTGTTTCAGTTTGGATAATTTTTGAAAAATTATGCATTGAAAGGGTAGGGCATTAAACAATGCAAAGAAGCCTAAAGGCTTGAAACCGAGTTGGGAAAACTTTCAAAAACTTTTACTCTTTCACCAGTAGACAAAGGATTTACCAGTAGTAGTGGGAAGCATGCATACACTAATATGCAAAACACACCTCATATATATAACAACCTTCCAGCAAACCTACTATGCCTCACTTCCTGGAGAATGCAGTAGCAGGACCTGTCATGCCAGGAGAACCTAGTGAACCATTTGGAGCTTACTTACAGGAGTCCAGGGATTTGAGAGATGAGTTCCATGCAGCAATGTCATTCTCAGACTTCTACAATATGAAAAGCAGGAACCGGCCAAGGAGTTTTAACAAAGGGTTCACCCAAAATTATGAATTGCAGAAAACCTTGGGAAGATTGACCATCCCTAACTTTGATGGGACTCGCGGGGGTTCAGCAAGAATTTGGGTCCAGCAGTTGGATACTTACTTCCAACTCAACCCTATGACGGAGACAGATGCCATTAAATTGGCTACCTTACATCTCGACGAAGAGGCTCATGGGTGGTGGTACCATGGGCTAGTGACATTGGGTCACAACACCATCAGTTCCTACAGTGACTTCACACAAAGGCTCATGGAGCGGTTTGAGAAAAGGGACCCGGAGATACATTTTAGAGAGTTAGCACAACTCAAACAGACAGGTATTGTCAAGGCCTTCATCTTAGAGTTTCAGAGAATAGCTGTTATGGTAACAGATGTGTACAAGGGCAGGTTGATTATGTTATTTTCAAAGGCTTTGACAAAACCTTTACGAGGGTGGGTCAAAGCCTACAAACCCTCCACTCTAAAGGATGCGATCAGCAGAACTAGAGATCTACAAGACTCAGTTCCTAAGAACAGGTTTCTATTTAAAACAAACTTCCCCGTAAAAGACAGACAAAAAACCTTTTCAACAAGAATAGCCAAAGAAAAATTGGTTAGACAATGACACAAGGAAAGATTTGAGAAGAAAAAAATTATGTTTTACTTGTCGAGAACCATGGGTTCTAGGCCACAGGGGCATAGGGAAGGCAAAGGTCCACTATATAGAAGTCTACTCCGACAATGAAGGGGAGGAATATGAACATGAAACAGCTGAGGAATTGATGGTAGTACAGGAGGAGTCACTTCATGGAGAAGCACCGAGAGGAGTTATTGCTACATTATCTAGAGTACCCAGGTTTCATACTCTCAGGGTTTGGGGAGTAGTACAGGGCCATAGGGTAGGTGTGTTGATTGATGGGGGAGCAACCCACAACTTCATTGATGCAGCATGGGTAGCTAAGCGGGGTATTCAAACAGAGAAATTTGAGGGATTCACCATAGCGGTAGCTGGTAATAATAGCATGGAGTGCAACCATTGGAGTCCCAAACTGAATGTCACATTAGGGGACTACAATATGAACGACTAATTTTATGTGGTGAATGTAGCTGACACAAATGTAGTATTAGGGGTTCAATGGCTTTACTCAATAGGAAAATATACTTAGATTACAGGGCAATGGAAATGAAATTCCAGGGACAAGATGGAAAACGGGTAGTCTCGAGGGGCATGAATACTTATCCCCCCAAACCAGTATCATCACAAAGAATGGAGGTCGTACTTAGACAGGGAGACATAGAATGGGCAGTTGAGTGCCTTGTCACTATTAGAAAACCTCCTGATAACAACACCCAATATCCAGCACATATTCAGGCACTATTACAAAAACATGAGAGGGTATTTAGAGATCTTCCAGCAGGCCGACCACCAGATAGGGGATTTGAGCATATTATTGAGTTAGAGGAGGGGACACAGGCAGTCATCACCAATCCATACAGACATTCCAAAAGGTACAAGGATGAGATCGAGAAAACGAACAAGGAGTTACTAGAACTAGGATACATTTGGCCGAGTTCTAGTCCATTTGCATCGTCGGTGGTTTCAGTTAAAAAGAAAGATGGCACCTTACGGATGTGTACTGATTACAGATCACTCAACAAGAAGACCGTCAAAAACAGGTATCCGGATTGATGAATTAATGGATGAGTTACAAGGGGCAAAATACTTTTCAAAGATTGATCTTTGGTCAGGGTACCATTAGATCCAAGTGAGGGATTAGGACATTTCAAAGACAGCTTTCTGTTGCCACTGTGGTCACTATGAGTTCCTAGTCATGCCTTTTGGACTCACCAACGCCCCAGCAACTTTTCAATCTTACATGAACCACACCTTCAAGGCTCAGTTACGGAAATATTTACTAGTATTCTTTGATGATATTTTGATTTACAGTAAAACTTGGGAGGAACATTTGAAACACTTAGATGAGGTACTGGAAATTCTAGAAGAATAGTCGCTTTACGCGAAAATGTCTAAGTGTAAGTTTGGTATGAAAGACGTGTTGTATCTAGGGCATATAATCAGCGCAGAGGGGGCACAGGTTCACATGGAAAATATTCGAGCTATCTTGGATTGGCCTACACCAAAGACAGTGCCAAAACTAAAGGGATTCTTAGGCCTTTGCACATATTACAGAAGATACGTAAAAGGGTTCTCTCAATTTTCCGCACCACTCACTGATCTTACAAAGAAAGTGCCATTCACATGGACAGAAGTGGCACAACAAACCTTTGAGAAGATGAAAACAATCATGATTTCTTGTCCAGTTTTGACACTACCAGATTTCTCTCAGCCATTCATAGTTGAGTGTGATGCTTCAGGAGAGAGACTAGGGGTGGTATTGATGCAAAACCATCACCTAATTGCATTCGAAAGACAGAAACTTAAAGACTATGAATGCCACTACTCTATATATGATAAGGAGATGTTATCCATCATACATGCCTTAATAAAATTCAGACAGTATTTGGTGGGAAGCAGGTTTAAAATCAAGACAGATCACAACAGCCTCAATTACTTCTTGGAGCAGAAAGAATTGAATGAGCGCCAATAGAAATGGGTCAGCAAGGTATAAGCATATGACTTTGAAATAGAGTATGTTAAGGGAAAGAACAATGTTGTAGTTGATGCCTTATCCAAACCACCAACCTCATTATCACTCATGGGTATATCTACGCATTGGAGGTCTCTTCTCTTGGTAGAATATTCCAGAAACAAATTTGCTTGTGAATTACTAGATGGATAGATACAGGATGACAGGTACAGGGTAATTGACGACATCATCTATTACAAGAATAGGATATACCTCATCCCAAAGTCAGATTTAAAGATAAAAATCATGCAGGCATCACATGACTGACCATTATCAAGGCATCAGGGGTTCTTGAAGACTTACAGACAGATTAAAGAAAGGTTCTCATGGAAAGGCCTCAAGGAGGAGGTAATACAGCACGTTTGAGAATGCAGTATCTACCAACAAAATAAAATTGAACACACTCATCTGGCAAGGTTACTTCAGCCATTACCAATACCTGAGCAGAAATGGGAAAGCATCTCAATGGACTTCATTACAGGTTTACCCAAAGTGCAGGGACGAGACTACTTATATGTGGTAGTAGATCGGTTGACCAAATTTGCTCACTTCTTTGCTATTCCTTCCAACTATTCAGCATCATAGGTAGCCGACTTATTTTTCAGACTCCATGGGCTACCCAAAACCATTATCAGTGATCGTGACAGTGAATTCACCAGTGCTTTCTGGCAGGAGCTGTTCAGATTGGTAGGGGCAAAACTTGCTACAAGCACAAGTTATCATCCTCAGAGGGATGGGCAGATGGAGAATGTCAACAAGTGGATTGAGGGGTATCTGAGAAATTACGTAGCAAGACAACAGAGGACATGGATTAAATGCAGTGTTCCACCAAGTTTCCGGGACGGGGGGGCGTGGGAGCGTGGAAACGCACATTGGGGACGTGTAGAGACACCCCAAAATTTTGGGGTATTTTGGGGGACAGGGGGGCGGGGAGGCGTCAGGGTCCCTAACATAGGGGGGTCGGTCTCTAAAATTATAAAAAAAGAAAAAAAATAATAAAAATATGAAGCCCAACATATAAACATATCAATTCCTCATCCCATCACCATTTGCATACTAGCATGCTTATGTTCCCAAAGAATTTAGTGTAATTTAATGTAATCATTATAGCCAAGCATATCATATCGATGTTTGTTTCTTTTTATTTGTTTCTATTCCGTTTTAAAATGACTATTTAGTGTAAAATCCTAAAATTTAAGATGAACCATTTTTTTTTAAGTAAAAAAATTTTAAAAATCGAGGGCAGTGGGGGCCTGTCGAAGCCCCCCATTTTCAGGAGGGGGCGTGTGGGAGCCCCCCAATCCGGGAAACTCCCAGACCCACGTTTCCCCAAGTTTCGCAGAAAGGGGGGCGCTGGGAAACGTTTCCCATGGAGCCCCCCAGCGCCCGGGGCGTGGGAAGCGTAGGGGGCGAGCCCCCGACCCTGGGAGACGCGTCCCTGTGGAACACTGATTAAATGGCTACACCTAGGGGAGTACTGCTACAATACTACCCACCATACGTCTATTAAGATGACACCTTTTAAGGCTCTATATGGCAATGAGGCACTGAACTTTGCAGACTTGGATTTTGGAGACAACAGAGCACCAAAGGCAAAAGATTGGGTACAGGGCAGTCAAGATATTCTTAAGAACCTGAAAGAGAATCTACAAGAAGCTTAGAATCAACAAAAGCTATATGTATACAGACAGAGGATTGAGCGGAATTTTGAGGTAGGAGATCTAGTATATTTATGGCTACAACCTTACAAGCAGTCTTCACTCAAGGAAAAAGGAGCAGAAAAGCTAAAACCTTGCTTCTATGGTCCTTACAGGGAAGTTAGGAAGGTTGGAGAGGTGTCTTATGAAATAGAGTTGCTAGAGCAAAGCAAAATTCATAATGTATTTCATGTATCCAACCTCAAGAAAACAGTCGAGCAACACATTGCTCCATCCACCATGTTGCCTCCCTTAGATGATGAAGGGCTTTTGAAACTGATTCCAGAGAGAATCATACAAGTTCGAGAAAGGAAACTCCGAAACAGGGTGATTCGAGAATACTTGGTAAAATGGAAAGAATTACCTACAGAGGATGTCGCATGGGAGGGAGACCAGGTATTTCAGCATCCTAGTTTGCAGTTGCTTGAGGACAAGCAATCTCAATCGGGAAGGACTTTAATGTCCTCTTCTAATTAAGCACCAAAACACCCGCTAACCTGCTTAATTCTCACAGGTTCAAGCAGTACTACATAAAAGGGAATTGACTGAGGATAGTTGATACTTAAATCAGAACGGGATACTCTTTCAGTATTAAAAGTCATCAGTATGATAAAGAAATCCTTATTTCTTTATGCTTAAAGTCAACATGAAATTAGAATTGCATGCATGCAAAAGTGAAGCGTAAACCCTAAAAGTGACATGCAAACCTTAAAAGTGCATGCTAATGTTGGAATATAATCCGTCGGGATTATATTTTGTAAATAAATAAAGAAATCTAAATAGTTATGTAGGAAGCCGAAAAGGCTGGGCGGAAGGTGAAACACAACCGTCATATGCATTGTATAAATATATGCATTAGCAAGGGAATAAAATAGAATCGGGAGTTATAATACCTATCAGTGGTATCAAAGCTTGGCTGCCTGCCATAACTCCTGCCTGGCTGCATTTCAGTCCTGGCATTCTGCCTGCTCCGTCAATCTGTCAGTCGCATGCATTGTATGCGTTACTCCTCCATCTGCGTGCATTCTCTACTAAAACGTTTGAATTAGCTTAACCCTAATTCTTGGTATTCTGCATCACCGCTTCCTTTTTTATTTTGAGAACGCTCTTAGTTCCATCCTCTGTGTGATGTGATAATCCCTGTGATAGTCACGAAACCCTAATTTTTTCTGTGTGGACTGTTCATAAACTGCGACTCATTTTGTTCAGAAGTCGTGAGTCCATATTGTTGGAATTATGAGACTGCGTTGAGATTACTGCGTGAGTCCATATTATTCTGCGTGAGTCCATATTGTTGGAGTTTGAGACTGCGTTGAGATTTACTGCGATCTCCTCCTTCTGCTGCGTGAGTTTGAGTATATATGCTTTTAAGACTGCGATCTCCCTTTCAGAATACAGCGTGGAGATGGAAACAATGCCATCACGTTTTCTGTGAAGAACTCAGATAATCTTCTGAAAGATTTGTGGAACGTGAAGACCATTGTTGAACTGTTCTCTTCAACCCTGAAGACCTGCATGAAGCCTTGCTGGAGCATGACTGCTACTGCGTGGAAGCCTGAGAAGAATGCTGAAGTTTTGTAGAATGCTGGTCACTACTGCGTGAATCGTGACTGTGTGAAGCGTAAAGTTGTGCGTGAAGCGTGAATAGTGAAGCTGAGTCTTCACGGTGATGGTGCACTCTTTTGATATGCTATTATTTGATGCTTGCGTGAAGGAGAATCGATGCTTCCTTTTCATTTGCGTGAAGGAGTATGAACGGAGGTAAACTTTTTTTGTTGGTTGAAATGGACAGTGACTGCAAAATATAGTATGACTGATATATCATACTGATATATGTTGAAGACTGATATATGCGTTGAGACTGATACATTGAGGACTGATGTGTTGTAAACCCTAATTCCATGTTGACATTGTCTGCGTTGAGACTGATGTGTTGAAGCTGATGCGTTGAGGATTGATGCGTTGAGACTGCTGCGTTGAAGCACCAATGCTGCGAGCTGTAAGTTTGTATCTGCATTGAGTATATTGGCTGCCGAATGTTGGAACGCGAGGCTGATGTCGGAATGCGAGGCTGAGTGCAATCCTAACTTTATGTTTGGTGTGTACATTTGGAGGTTTCTACTTCTCTCGAGGAACACCGTGCGCCTCCACACCCATGTGCATATCCCTTTCGGATTAACTCTCTCCATCTCCTATTGCGACCTTCGACCTTCACAGTAAGCTTCAATTTCCACATCGTTCACTCCTCTTTGGTGAGTTGTGCATTTTTTTTAAATATAAGCTGCGACATCTAAAGGGAAATTTTTGCTACAAGGGAATGTGAAAGTATATAGACAACCCATACATATGAAGAAATCATTCTGATATGTTCCTTTGAAAACTAGCACTGTCATGTGACATGAAAATATTGTTGTAAACGGTTGCAGAGCTTATTATTTTTTATGTTTGTACACCGCCATATAAATTGTATTGCTGCAAAATTGTCTTAGACTGATGTAAATACAGTGACAGAGACATAAACTTGCATAGTGAATAGATCTTGTCAAAGACATTGTTTATACTAGCTAGTGCATATGTAATTTTACAAGGACTTTATTGTAAAAAGTAGCAGAGACTTAGACCTGCTTCTTTCATATAGCTGAGATCGTTGACTGGTGCTGTTCAAAACCCTATATTTTGTGACAGTTCACAAACAATGGTATTTCCTTTGGCGTATTGCTGAGCAGTTCTTCTAGTGCTAAAAAATTGCTTATGAACTTATTGACAGCATATTAAGATTGTAAATCACCTTGGCAGAGGCTGTAGACCTGCAAGGTTTTTGTTTTTCTATTATCTCTTTCTCTTTGTCATATTAAGTTCATTATTGTAAAATACACTAGTTGTTGCAAAAAATGCAATCTATAGCATCTATTGTTGGTGATGTCCTCACTGGCAAGGAAACATATCCAAAATGGTCTAGAAAGATCAAGAAATCAAGCGAGCCTG
>LPNX010812104.1:102618-126525 GCA_001517045.1 Pseudotsuga menziesii
TTGCAACAACTAGACCAGGATTTCTTATGTTGTTGGCATACTTTCAAGGTTCATGCATAAACCTTATGAAGGACACTGGTCAGCTACAAAAAGAGTTCTAAGATACTTGAAGGGGACTCAAGACGTTGGACTCAAGTACTCTAAAGTGGATGACTTCAAACTTATTGGGTACTCAGACTCAGATTTTGATGGCGATAAGGAGACAGGAGTATCAACTTCTGGATACACTATGAGTCTTGGATCAGCAGCTGTCTCATGGAGATCACGCAAACAGTTAGTTCCAGCAGATTCAACAACAGAAGCAGAATATGTGGCTGCAGCTGAAGCAACGAAAGAAATAGTATGGCTCAGGAAGATACTTGAAAATTTGCAAGAAAAACAAGAAAACTCCACTCCACTATTGATCGACAATACTTCTGCAATCAAGCTGGCTAAGAATCCTAGATTCCATGATCGAACCAAACACATCAACACAAAGTATCATTTGATTCGACATCATGTAGAGGCCAAGACAGTCCATCTTCGACATTGTTCCACAAATGATCAAATTGCAGACATCTTCACCAAAGCGCTTGGACGAGAAAAGTTTGAAAGATTCAAAAACATGCTCGGACTTACAAACACCCCTTCGGATTAAGAGGGGGATTGTTGGAATATAATCCGTCGGGATTATATTTTGTAAATAAATTAAGAAATCTGAATAGTTATGTAGGAAGCCGAAAAGGCTGGGCGGAAGGTGAAACACAACCGTCATATGCATTGTATAAATATATGCATTAGCAAGGGAATAAAATAGAATCGGGAGTTATAATACCTATCAGCTAATCTATTTAAGAAGGGTTATTGGACCAAAGGAGGCATCTATGATTATTATTGTTGATTTGGAGTTTTTGAGCAGCAACAGCAGTAGTTGGAGTTGAAGACGGCGTCTTCAGCTAACAAGGGTTTCGGCAGTGAAATCTAACTGCCCTAATCTCTTTCTAGGTAGGCCATCTAGGTCTACTACTGGCATTCATTGTCTCCTTCCGTATGCAGTGATTCAGCACCAACATAACATCTTTTTGCAAGTTCACGTTTTATAGTTGGGGAATAGTTGGAAAACCCCAGAAGGATTCGCTAGGACCCTTCATCCCAGTCTTTCCTCTGCATGTGATCACCATTTCTCTCAGCATGCTTAGCCCATCACACTGAGTGATTATCATTTAATTATTCACTCATTCGAGACTTCCAGCAGCATATTCATGGGAGGAAGGAGGCATCCTCACCCAGAGCAAATCTATTTGCTAGCTGACCTAAGGAGGGAAAAATATCTGCATGAGACTTGATATCTTACCGAGAGGCTCAGACTATCATCCCTGCAAAGTTTCAGCATCATCTGACTGCTCCTCCAAAACCGTCAACATCATCTTGCATAGGGCACGTGTGTAGCTAGGCATCAATATCAGAGAGGGAGCACTATTATCTCACCTATTCAGCACCACATGCATGCAACATATCTCTGGAGTACTAGCAACTTATTTATCAGTGGTAAGTGTACAACTTCTTTCTGAAACTTTCTACCCTATAATCTCTCCATATTTGCTATATTTTAGCGCATTTGGGCACGGCAATTTTGCATGCACTTTTTATTCAATCTTTTTCACATCATTGATGTTGAATTATTGTAACTTCGAAGAATATTCTAAATGTATTTTATTGGTTCCCAATGTTCCTATTGGGAGAATCATTTGTATTTCTTTCTACCCCGATGTTCCTATCGAGAGAATTACTAAGAGTCATGAGGAAGTCCCCTTCGTTGTAAATCGAATCATTAGTACCCTCCAAAATATATTATTATATTAAGTTAGCCCAGTTATGTCTACTCGAGCCTACATAATTGAGTTAAGTTTACTCGAGCCTACATAACTGGGTTAAATGCCAAGTGAACGAAAGAATATAAATATAGTGAGGCGCCTCTCATTTGAGACACACACACTCACTTGTGTATCGCATAAGAGAGAGAGAGAAAGAGTTATAGCTGGAGAAGGAGGAGGATCAGTTTTCGGTTTTACCTTTTATCTTTTGGGGCGTCTATATTGAGGAAGCTTTTGCTGGGTTTTTTCCCATTAGGGTTTTCCCAGGATAAATCTGTGCTGTTCTTGTGATATTGTTTCTTTCAGTGATCATGTCTATATGCTTTTATGAAATTGAAATTAAATGCTGATAATCTAGCTTAGCATATGGAATTCTAACATGGTATCAGAGCTAACCTGAATAGGACAGCTTTCACAAGAGAAAAAGCCCTCTCTCCCTTCTCGACAAGAAATTAGGGTTTCGGGAAAAATTTTGAGTTTTGGAAAACTGTTTGCATGGAAAGTTGCGCCCTCCCAGAGCACATCTTCTCAGCCAAGGATCGAAGTTTTTGGAGGAGTAGATCTCCCGAAAAGTCAAACCCTAGTTTGACACTGCACCAGAAAACTGCTGGAAGCTGCAGTGCTGAATCTCGCAAGTTAGATTTGAAAGGTGAAGACTTGAGATCTCCAGAAAGCATGCACACCAGTCAACTCGCCTCATTCAAGCGCATCTCCTGGTAAGTTCAGTTTCTCATTCCACAGAATTTTAATTTTTTGTGACTTTCTGATAAGATGACCCCAAGCACTAAGCTTGAGGACAAGCTAGAAGGCATAGAAAATTACAGAACATGGAAATACAAAATTGGTCTCATTCTCAAGGACGAAGTTGCAGAACCTGAAAAGGCTGAAGCTAAGGAGAAGCACTGAAAGGATCCGATTAAGGCACAAAGAATTATTGCTGACTCCATCAAGGATCACTTGATCTCTCAAGTGTCATCCAAGAAGACTCCAAAAAAAATGTATGATGCCCTAGCAAGGATGTATGAAGGAAGAAACATCAACAGAAAGATGAATCTAAGAGCTCAACTGAAGAGCACCAAGATGAGTCATGGAGAATCCATCCAGGACTACTTCACAAGGGTCTCCCAGTTCAAGGAACAACTAGAAACCATTGGAGACAAACTTGATGAATATGAGTTGGTTATCACTGCCCTCAATGATCTCACTAGACCTTGGGAGTCATTCATCCAGATGATGTGTGCCAGGAAGGAAAGCTTGAAATTTGATGTTGTATGGGAAGATTGTATTCAAGAGGAGACTAGAGTGGCAAACAGAGAAGCTCTACTGAAGGAAGATGATCAAGCCCTAGCCACTCATACCAAAAGAAGAAGAAGTTAACCTAACTTCAAGAAGAGAAACCACAAGGAGTCTCAACCTCCCAGAAGATTCCAAAGAACAAGAGAAAGTCCTCCAAGTAAGGACTACTCTAGCTTTCAATGTTTTCATTGTGATAAGATAGGACACATTGCCAGAAATTGTCCTATGAAGAGACAAGAATATAAGAAGAGTATCAACAACAACAAAAGACATCATGCTCATCTAGTTGAAGATGAGGATGAAGAAGAAGAAGAGGAAGGACCTCCAAGAAAGCAAGCAAGAGAAGAGGATGCAAAAGAGTATGTACTATTCTCTGCACTCTCTGGATCTATAACACCTGGAGAGGACACTTGGCTTATTGATAGTGGTGCTTCAAAGCACATGACAGGACAAAAGAAGAACCTGTCAAGACTTGAAGAAAAGAACTCTCCTCAAAAAGTATCTCTAGGAGATGACTATCAATATCCGATCAAAGGAATTGGGGAAGCAAGCTACAAGCTTGATTCAAGAAATCCCCTGAAGATGAAAGAAGTATTGTATGTACCTAGTCTAAAGAAGAATCTACTTTCTATCTCAGCTTTAGATAAGAAAGGATTCATAGTTGCATTCATAGATGGCCAAGTACTCATGTGGCCCAAAGGAAAGAAAATTAAAGATGCAGTTGTTATCGATGAAGAAGAAGGAGGACTGTATAAACTCAAGGGACATTCAGAAAACGCCCTTATTCATGAGTCCACTGACCCCAATGAACTATGGCATAGAAGGCTTTCCCACATCAATTACAAGGCACTACCTCATGTGAACAAAGTAGTGACGGGACTACCAGACTTGAAGATCAAACATGAAGGCATTTGTAAGGGATGTGCGAAAGGAAAGAACATCAAGAATCCATTTCCGAAGAGTGAAACAAAAACAAAAGGTACGTTGGAATTGATTCATTCAGATGTGTGTGGTCCAATGTCCTCCACATCTTTAAGTGGCTTTGAATATTATATTACATTTATTGATGACTATTCAAGAAAGACTTGGATATACTTCTTGAAAGCAAAGAGTGAAGTGTTTGAGAAATTCAAGGAATTCAAAGCCTTGATAGAGAATTTTTCAGACAAGAGAATCAAGACACTCCAATCAGACAATGGTAGAGAGTATACTTCAAAAGAGTTTGAAGCCTTCTGTAAAGCTGTCGGAATCAAGAGGGAACTAACCACTCCCTACAATCCTCAACAGAATGGTGTTGAGGAAAGAAAGAACAGAACCATCATGGAGGCGGTGAAGACAATGATATATGATCAAGATCTTCCAATGCATCTATGGGCAGAAGTAGCAAGAACTGTTGTCTACGTACAGAATAGAATATCTCCAAGTGCTCTTGGATTCAAGACTCCAAAAGAGATGTTCACGGAAAAGAAACCTGAGGTAAGTCACCTCAAAATATTTGGTTGTCCAGTATATATTCATATACCGAAAGAGAAAAGAACCAAGTTGGACCCTTCTGGAAAGAAGGGGATATTTGTTGAATACTGTGAAGTATCCAAGGCATTCAGAATTTACATTCCTGGATTCCATCATAGGGAAATCAGTAGAGATGTAACATTCGATGAACAAGCAGCTCTCAAGAGATCCAGAAAATGCCAACATGAAGATGTGTATGAGGAAGATGCACCACCCAGAAATGTAGAGACTACATTCCTCCCTGAAGATGAAGCTCTTGAAGAACATGATATGACAGAACCATAAGAACCTCCTACGATGGAGATATCACGAAAGAGAAAGCCTGCTTGGGCAAGAGAAATTATACAAGAAGCAGAAAGATATGGAGCTCCTGAAGGCTCCACAAGGGTAAGTAAGAGACCCAAGACATTTTCCAACTATGTAGCTTTGACGTGTGATCTTGTAGATCAACAACCTACAAACTACGAAGAAGTTGTACAAAAGAAAGAATGGGTAGAAGCAATGACTGAAGAATATCGGTCAATAATGAAGAACGATGTGTGGGATATAGTTCCCAAACCAGAAGGCAAGAGTGTAATATCCTCCAAATGGATCTACAAGATAAAACATACAGCGGACGGAAGTATAGAGAAGTACAAGGCTAGATTTGTGGCTAGAGGTTTCTCTCAGAAAGAGGGAATTGATTACGAAAAAACATTTGCACCACTAGCAAGGTATACTTCGATTAGAGACCTCATGGCACTTGCATCCATGATGAAGTGGGACTTACACAAGATGGATGTGAAAACAACCTTCCTAAATGGTGTGATTGAAGAAGAAGTATACATAGAATAGCCACAAGGATTTGAGGTTGAAGACAGACGAACTCACGTATGCAAGTTGAAGAAGGCCCTGTATGGCCTGAAGCAAGCTCCTAGAGCTAGGTATGGAAGGATAAATAGTTTCCTGACGAGCATGGACTTTACCAAGAGTAAAGCCAATCCTAACCTTTACTTCAAGGTTATAGAAGATGAACCTGTCATACTATTACTGTATGTGGATAATCTATTTCTAACAGGGAATGAGAAACAGATTGTAGAAAGCAAGAAGAAGCTTACTGAAGAATTTGAGATGAAAGACCTTGGTCTAATGCATTATTTCTTAGGTCTAGAGGTATGGCAGAACTCAGAAGGAATCTTTCTCAATCAAGGAAAGTACGTAGTGGAAATATTGAAAAGATTTGATATGTTGGAATGTAAAGCCATGGCCACACCCATGGATTCCAACCTGAAGTTGTTAGCTGATGACTCATCAGAGTTAGTGGATGTGACTCAATACAGACAGATTATTGGGTCGTCAATGTATCTAACCAATAACAGACCAGACATTTGTTTTGTTGTTAACACCTTGAGTCAATATATAGTTCGACCTAGACGAGTTAACCTGATAGTTGCAAAACATGTGATGAGATATCTGAAAGGGATTATAGACTTTGGTCTATACTATGATGGAAACCATGATTACAGATTGTATGGCTATACAGATGCAGATTGGGTTGAAAGTGTCTCAGACAGGAAAAGCACATCAGGTGGATGCTTTTGTCTGGGGTCTGCTATGATTTCATGGTTTAGCAAGAAACAGTCCAGTATTGCTCTTAGCACGGCCGAAGCAAAATACATAGTAGCTTGCTTTGTTAGTTGTGAAGCCATATGGCTTCGGAACCTGATGTCTGGTCTCTTTGACCTAGAGATGGATACTACTGAGATTCTATGTGATAACCAAAGTTGTATAAAGATGTCGAAGAACCCAGTGTTCCATGATAGATCGAAGCACGTCGAAATCCGTTATTTCTACATACGAAATATGATACAGAAGGGAGCCATAAAGCTCTAGTATGTGAGTACTGATGAGCAAGTTGCTAATGTGTTGACGAAGCCTCTGTCTCGGGTAAAGTTCGAACACTTTCGAGACAAGCTTGGTGTTGTTCAGAAAGACCTTCCTCGAAAGGGGGAGCAGTGATCTTGCAGTGGGATTGTATCATCCGGGCACACTTGTCCTAAAGTGATCCGGTGACTTCGATCCTCGAGAATGAAGAGGGATTGTATCATCCCTAAACTTCGGTTCAGAAAGGATCCGGTGACTTCGGTCCTCGAGAATGTGGTGGGATTGTATCATCCTTCAACTTTTGCTCAGAACTGATCCGATGACTTCGGTCCTCGAGAATGTGGTGGGATTGTATCATCCCTAAACTTCGGTTCAGAACGGATCTGATGACTTCGGTCCTCGAGAATGTGGTGGGATTGTATCATCCTTGAACTTTTGTTCAGAACTAATCCAGTGACTTTGGTCCTCGAGAATGTCGTGGGATTGTATCATCCCTGAACTTCAGTTTAGAACGGATCCGGTGACTTCGATCGTCGAGAATGTGGTGGGATTGTATCATCCCTGAACTTCGATTCAGAACGGATCCGATGACTTCGGTCCTCGATAATGTGGTGGGATTCTATCATACCAGAACTTCGGTTCAGAACGGATCCGGTGACTTTAGTACTCGAGAATGTGGTAGGATTGTATCATCCTTGAACGTTTGTTCAGAACTAATCTGGTGACTTCGGTACTCGATAATGTGGTAGGATTGTATCATCCTTGAACTTTTGTTCAGAACTGATCCGGTGACTTCGGTACTCGAGAATGTGGTAGGATTGTATCATCCTTGAACTTTTGTTCAAAACTGATCCGGTGACTTCGGTACTCGAGAATGTGGTAGGATTGTATCATCCTTGAACTTTTGTTCAGAACGGATCCAGTGACTTTGGTCCTCAAGAATGTGGTAGGATTGCATCATCCCTGGACTTTAAGTCCAAAAGTGATCCGAAGACTTTCGTCTTCGTATTGTGGATTGCAGGTTGTTGCTAATGATGATGATGCTGATCGAAAGTTCAAAGTATGATGATGATGATAATGCTGATCGAAAGTTCAGATGATGATGTTGCTGATTGAAATAATGATGTCAATCGAGCGATCAAAGTGTTGTTGCTGCTGAAGTTTGAAGATGAAGACTAAATGTTGAAGATGATGAAAAGCTTCCAATTATTTATAGATGTATCACACTGATGATGTTGATGATGCCCTCTCTCTCCTACATCTATTGTGGTTGTTGTTGTTGTAGAATACCCTTCTCATTAAGGGGGAGTGTTGAATTATTGTAACTTTGAAGAATATTCTAAATGTATTTTATTGGTCCCCGATGTTCCTTTCGGGAGAATCATTTGTATTTCTTTGTACCCAGATGTTCCTATCGGGAGAATTACTAAGAGTCATGAGGAAGTCCCCTCCGTTGTAAGTCGGGTCATTAGTACCCTCTGGAATATATTATTATATTAAGTTAGCCCAGTTATGTCTACTCGAGCCTACATAACTGAGTTAAGTTTACTCGAGCCTACATAACTGGGTTAAATGTCAAGTGAACGAAAGAATATAAATAGAGTGAGGCGCCTCTCATTTGAGACACACACAATCACTTGTGTAGTGATGTCCACCGATTGCACACCAGCAGCAAAAATCAATTGAAAGTTGTCTCCTCACTTGAGAAAGTGGGAGAGGTGTGACCTTGGGGGCAAGCACAGAGCTAGGTACTGTCACGTACTCCTAGCTCCTCCGTTTAGGCTAACTCCTAACAAAGCCAAGGGGGTAGTCCCTAACAAAGAGTTTTCTATGGCTCAATGTTTAAGTTAAGTTTTGGATGTTTTGGATGCGGATGGGTGTTGTTTAGGAGTTAATGTGATTTCAAATGATTTAATATTATGAATATTAAACATAAGACAAAGCAATCCACGTTGCTATCATCAAAATTAAAAGATAGACAATAATTTGAGAACTCACGAAATGATAAAGCATTCACAGATATAACTTATAATCAAAACATCCAATGGACAAATGGCCCAGATTATCAATAATGCGAAAAGATAGAACCATTGCCTATGGAGTCAACTTATCAGGGATGCTTCGTGTATAAAGAGATGTGAATCCCAAAATGATGCCAGTGAATGTTAGGTTTTGCAAGTGCTCATGGTAGGTTTTAAAGGTTTTTTATCGGTCTTGCTTATGGTAGCTGGATGTCCTAACCGGAAATACCTTCAGTGGCTCCGTTCGAAGACATGACGGACCTGTCTGGGGTCACAGGTAAGTGTTCAGTAACTTAACTAACTGTGCCCAGATTGGGTTGCCCGGCGCCCACACTTGGAATTTGCCCACATGCCTCGGTATTTAAACGAAACAACGCCGGTGCATTGGTTTATGGGGGAAAAGTTTTAATTAAGTTACTTTTGTAAGGTTTAAAGATCCAGTGTCGTTTCTGGGTATTCCGATCTAAGATCGGTCAGAGCATACTCCGGCAAGGAGGAGAGGAGTTAATTAATTAAAAGGATGTCTATTGAAAGTTTTATTAAGTTGATTAATTAGACTCTCCGACAGAGAGCGCTCTTGACCTTGTCTTATGACGAAGGTTCAAGAGTCTTATCTAATCTAGATGAGACTAATGCAAGGATGATGCAAACGCTAAAGATGCTCTCCGATAGAGAGTGCTCTTGACTTGTGTTTCTACAAGTTCAAGAGTCTTACTTAAGAATTAATTGATTAAACAAACACAACAATTAAGATGAAAGTGGTTGATGAAACTCTCCGACAGAGAGCATTCTTGATCCACCTTATGGTGAGATTCAAGAGATTTAAGCAATTGATTTACTTAAGAAGATAAACAATTAGAACTTGAAGTAATCAACTCATTCAATGCATTAGATGTGATGGATTAATAATTAATATTCTAAGCATAAGATGCAAATGATGACGTAAACAAGCACATCTAATCTAAGCATGTGAAAGATGGACACAACACAATCCTCCCCAAATGGGGGAGGATGGGAGTGGGGACTTAAGAACCCCACTCAAACAAAAGATCTTTATTAAACTTTATACAATGTGCCTTAAGGATTTTAATACTTGAAAGGACTTTTCAGATAAAAGCAAAACAACTCTATTAAGTATTAGGATTTGTAAAAAGGAGAATGCTTTTACTTGAAACTTTGAGATCTTTATGAAACCTGTGAAAAGGGAAAAGACAAGAAGTTTGAAGAGAGCAAAAAGAGCAAAGGAAAGAGGACCGAAACAAAAGAAAATGAGGGAAAGAAGGCAAGAAAAGCAAGAGAGGGTCAAAACCAAAGAAAGGAAAGAATGGGACAGCCAACTATGAAGCTAAAGGATGATAAGAATCGAAGAAAACGAGGCAACGAAAGAGAAAACAAATGGCTGTCATAAAAATTACAAAACAGGACAGTGAACAAAAAGTGGCCAAAAAGGCCAATAACAAGGTTGAAGGCGGCCAAAAAACTAGGGCAAAAAGAGGCAAAAAAAGAAGGTAGACTAGGGCAAACTAGGGCTGTCCAAAAAAGAAGAAAAGGGAAGGTAAAAGAGAGCAATAACGGGGCAGCGATGAAGAAGAGGTAAAAAGGGCAAAGCAAACTAACTTGTAGAAAGGGGATTAAGAAGAGGAACAAAGGAAGGTCTTTTGCAGCTTATTTATTAAAATTTTTACCAACTTTCCCGCTTAAACTGTCATGAAAAGTGAGAAACCAGCAAGCTTCTTTCCTGCAAAATGGCGGATTAAACAATACAATACACTATGAAATTGCAATTTAATACTTGCACAAGATGGGACTTTGGTACTACTTCAAGTATTAAACAGAATTAGATCTAAACCTTCGTAAGATGAGCTTTTAACAAAGGAAATTCTTAGATCTACAATAACAAGAGATATAAAGATGAGATTTAATGCTTAGATCTACTTGTTATAAAACAGAGAATCAAAGTAACCGAAAAGTAAAATTTTGTTTTCAGGGGTGAATGTAAAAGATGGAACCACTTGGATCTTTGAATCTCTGAAACCACCCTGGATCTCAATCAGTATGCAGCTGCTAGAAACTTGTGCTTGACTCCGAGAAAAGTAGATGCAACTTAGCTCATCCTTTTACTCGGTACAATGAAGTGATCTGCAATCAAAGACTTGTACGCTTGCAAAAACAGGGGATTAGAACATGTACTTTTTACTACTCTGAATCACAAAAAGCATGAGATATAACTGAATAAGACAATGCTCTTTATAAATTTTGGAAAGTAAATAAGTAAGTAGATAACTTGAAACTACAAATATCTACTCTTATGTGCTTGTATAAGCCCTCTAAAGCATTTATAATTACCCACAGATTAGCAAACAAAAGCAAGATTGAAATTGTATCACCTCATAAATCAGAGCACATGAAATCCAGAATCCACACCACATGAGCCTCTAAAGCCTTTCTTTATTCAAAATGGTTGCATAAGAGCAACAAGTATTACAATAATTCACCAGAGGTTCTTTGCATCAATCATCCACACCTGATAGAGCTGAAAGAGCCTCTATTTATACAATGAGAGAGTGCATAAACCCTAAAACCAAACCTCGTAACCTAACCAGCCTGGCCACCTAACAAAGAAGCTAGACCTAAATCGGAGAACCGGGAGTGAGGGGAGGCCTCCACCCAGGCAAGGCGCCCCCACTCCAACCCTTAACACTGAAATCAACCATCAAATGAAGCCACACGTGTGGAAGGCGCAACCAGGAGAGAGAGGGGCATGAGCTGTTGAAGGAGGCACTGTAATGTTGGTAAACCCACCTTTTAGGTCTGAAAGCAGCCTCTGCTAGGTTTGGGAAGCCTACTAATGGTGTAAGCTTCAGTCTTCACCTTGATCAAATCACCGAACCAATGAGTGCTCTCCATCTCATTCTTTAGCTGGAGATGACATGTCTGCTAACTGATAATAAATTAATTGCTCACTTAATGGTGACTGAAGCTGAGTTATGAACTCCAATCATCATAAATGCCCAATGAGATGTCATTTAGCCTTTTATTTCGCTAAATTTGGATTAATTTGGAGAGTTTTAATTTTCTCCAAAATAATCATTTTTTAATAAAAAATCATTTTTTTCCTCGAAAATGACTTTTTTGAGAAAAAGGGCGTTATGTGTCCGATTGATGATCCGAAAGTTGGATCTGACTGACTGGCTGGTCAAGAATTATTTTTGGCTTAAGGTTAGAGCCTTCAATCACTGAATTCGGGGTCCGGATGACCGACAAATTACAAACGGGGTTTTTCCAATTAATTTATGGAAAAATTAATCAAAAAACCTAGGAAAATAATTTAAAAATTTTTAAAAAAAAAAATTTCCCCGTTCGAAAAAGATTTTTTCGAAAAAAATTTATATGTCCAGATGACTTAGGACATGACCATGATCTACCTAAATAATGCCTAGTAGGTTTATAACACTTAGTTGGGCTCTAATAACCCCCCAAGGCCCAGAATTCAACATCAAGCATTCCAGCTTTGGAGGAAGCGGGAGAAAACCTTATTTGAGATTCTACGTCTCAGGAGACCGAACCACTCAAAATTACCCTACTAGCACATTTTATTACAAACCCCGTGGGGCCATGGTCAAAATTATTCAAATCAAACACTGGCTAGCCAATATTGGCTAGACATGAAGACAGATCAACTGATACACTGGAATCAGACATTGAACATGTTTGTCAACCGGCCGCTCCTCAGCTAATCCAACTATGGTACAAATAAGTGGATAACATGTAGCGCATGAGAGAGAGAAAGAGCTGTAGCTGGAGAAGGAGGAGGATCAGTTTTGGGTTTTATCTTTTATCTTTTGGGGCATCTATATAAGGAAGCTTTTGCTGGGTTTTTTTCCATTAGGGTTTTCCCAGGATAAATCTGTGTTGTTCTTGTGATACTATTTCTTTCAGTGATCCTGTCTATATGTTTTTATGAAATTGAAATTAAATGCTGATAAACTAGCTTAGCATATGGAATTCTAACAATTGAGTGTATGAACAACAACCTAGTAGTAAAGAACCGTAGAATATCAATTTGGGATATTTTGGCTTAGAAAACAAATCTTATTTGCCAAAATCCACCCCCAAACCACTTAATTATTACATTTTGAAAATTTTCAATTAAACCATAGGAAAAATGGTTTAATTAATTGAAAATTTTAATTATTTTTCCATAGTCAAAAATAAAAAAATAAAAATCCAGGGATGTCCTCTAAAAAAAAATTTGGACATTGCTTTAAGTTTTAACACATCCCGAGACCTAGGAAATGACCATAGAACATACCAATAGTGTCTGGTAGGTTCATATTTTAATGTTGGAGTCTGATAACCCCCTAAGGCCTAACCGCCAAATTTGGGCATTCAAGCTTTGGAGGTAGCAGGAGAAAACCTCATCGATTATTACTCGATTGAAGGCAAAGAATAATCGAGAAGGGAAAAAGCTCGTTGGAATACCCTATTTGATTGTTAAGTCTAAGGGAACCGAGCCACTCAAGACCCCCTTACTAGCACACTTTATTACAAACCCCATGGGGCATGGTCATTTCGACAATAAATAAAAAAAGGCTAACCAAAACTGGCTAACTCTGGAACAAACGGAACTTCTTAACTCTAAAAACAAACATGCATCATGTTCAATAACTAGTGGCTCACTGGAAATCCACCAAGTGCAAAATTAGTGGATAACAGGTGTATTACTTATTCCTACTGTCCGCAGATAAGACACTACTTAACTTATCATTCAACAAATATTATAACAACAATATAAGCTTTAACACCCAGGTTATCTATCAACAATGCGACTCATGCATAAGAGAACTCATTCATAAGCAAATACATAAACACTTATTTACAATATGCGTTCCTGTGACTTAAGCACATTCATCATATACATTCATGCGACATAAACACATTCGTCATCTACTCAATGACATAGTATTTAACGTGGAAACCCATCCAGGAAAAACCACAAAGGCGCTCGTCATTTGGCATGAGAAATATATGGCATCTTTTGTCTACGTGTTGCCGCCTTTCACACACCTGGGGGTTAAGCGTAGCAGAAATCTTCAAGCTGCTAGGTGTGTCCTTGGGGACAAGTCTCGAGTCAAGTACTGTCACTTGATCTTGACTCCTCCATTTTGGCCAAACTCCTAACGAAGCCAAGGGGGATGGTCCCTAAGAAAAAGTTCAACTAAGGCTCTTTATATTTTAGTTGTTAATGACGAAATTAAGTCGTTTTAGGAGTTTTTTTGGTAAATAATTTTGTCACAAGACTGATGCAAAATTGTTTAAACATTCAACAGCATATGACATGAGTATATCAAGATTAATATTGACAAAACTGATAATCAAATGAAAATAAGATTGTTGTTTACTCAGATCAGTGGCAAATGGAGTCAAAAATGTTGTTGAAAAGGAAATGTTTTGCAATGTGTTTTGGTTAGTTTTAATTATTAAGGATGAGTTGATTTAAGGGATGGGGGATTCTCGATATACTTATGAAGCACTGAGAATATGTCCGAAGAGATGATAAAATTGGTTCCTCACTCGAAAATGTGGGTTGAATCGGAATCTCTGAGAAGGTGTTCAACACTACACCAACAAGGGTGTAGCCTAACTGTATCTCAAGGTCACTATTCAGTGGTTCCCACTTCATTTGAGAAATTTGCCCAATAATGTCAAAAAGAGTTGTGCCGGATTTTCACAATGTTTAGAAGGTTGTTGATTTTATTACTGTGAATTATTTATTTAGATGTGAAGAATTGATCAGTGCGCATTCCTTCTTTTGAATATTCCAAATCTCAGGGCGAACCTGCGATGAGCAAAGAGCATACACTGAAATGGCAAAATGTTTGTTCCAATTGTATACTGAAGCAAAAATATCGTGGAAGCAAAATAAAAACTAAAGTCTAAAAGAATCCACAAGTTATGTGTCACTTTCTGATCATCCACCAATAATCGGGAAGAAGCCTTTGGTTGGTGGAGAGAGCATACTTCATGGCAACGAGCGAGGGAACAAAATTATTTAAACAATTTAAAAGATGGAAATGAAAAGAAACAACTAACTAATACAGCCTTCAAATAAAGGAGATTGTGTGCATGTGATTGTTAGAAAAAATCAAACGACAAAAGAGACACTACCAATCGCCCTAGGGGGAATGAAGTGTGGGCAATGTGTAGCCCACTTGATTTCTTTATTACTTATGATTACAATATCAGAGAAATGAAATTAAAAGATGTCTTAGACCCTATAAAACAGGTCTAAAGACTTATACAACTTTATGGAGTGAAGGGGAATTAAGAAGAAGGGAAAACTGAGGGTTTTTTGGTGTCCCAGAAGACCCAAAACTCGAATTCTGAGCAGAGCTTCCTCCTCTTTTTCTTTGGACCTGCTAAAAACAGCAATTTAAATTATTAGAATATGATGGAATGATTGAATAAAGGATAACAACTAAAACTAATTTCAATACTTGCAAAAGATTGAAAAAATTTACTAGTTTTTGAAGCACCGAAATGACAACTTTAGATTCAGCAAAAGATGATTCTTTTTAAGCACTTCTAAATCTAAATTATCTGATATGCTAAATAAGTAGATTGAAATTATCAGACTTTTAAATCAGATATATCAAATTTGCATATTCAAGCTATGTAACCAGAAAGAGGAGAGAGAATTGTTTTGAGAATATGGAAAGCAGATTGAAGCCTCGCTTGATCTTCTTATAAAAACTTCGGAGACCCTGTAGAAATAAGATAAAACTTGAGAGATTGTCAAAGAGGAAGAAGATACAACTGAGTTCAACTCCTCCTTTGAAAATGTAACCTGCAAAACAAACCTGTGAGAAACCCCTGCATAATGGCCCTTCATGCACAAATTCAATGGAATCATCATGGATTTCTTCTTCATTGTGATCTCTTGGAGCTAGAACCCAATACCTATCATTTCCTATCCTGATGAGACGAGGTAATTTTGGGTCTTCCTCATGATACTCTATCCAGGGCAAAGAAGCATAAAGGAACCCTTCCAGGTGCTTGTCCAAACTTCCACTGTAGTCTCTCCTGCATGCCACTGCCACAAGAATATTCTAAGGAAGCTTGAAAGGGAAGTAATGCCTTTATTTGAAAGACAATTGAGATACCATTCACAAGCATTTCCTCGTAGAGTACTAACAAACATTTCAATCATATTATCTTCACACAAATCATTGAAGTCAGCTAGAATTTTAAGGAAAGATACGACATGTCGGACCTTTGCATGCTCATTTCCCCAAAATATAGGTAGATAACCAGATATATCTTCACCATTATGGTAATTAGGGAATCCTGGGATGTTTGAGAAGTTAATGGAAGGATATTCACTGGAAATGCGAGCTCTTTCCTCATCCATATTGTTTACTCAATATCAAGCATTTGATATAACCACAGAGTTCTCAAAATAATGAGCTTTAAAACTTTACTATTTGCATGGGCTCATCTACACACAATCAATCTCAACAATTTTTGTGAGAAAAAAGGGTTTTATCCCTTCAATGGAGTCGCCATGTGAAAAGAAACATATGTATCATAAATCTTTCACAAAAATTTGTGTGGATGACCAGTTACTCAATAGAGCCAACAGAGAAGTACATTGGAGACGGGAATCTGTAAATGGATCTGGGCCCCCCTGAAACTGCTCTAACTACTTGTTCAGAGATAGGATCCCTGACTAGTTTGTTGGAAGAGTACTTGAGAAGTGACATATCTGATCCCCATACTTTCTTGGAGTGGTGTTGTTCTGATATATCAGACTTCATACTTGCCTGCAGCTCTCTTGATGAGTAAGAATACTCTCTTGGTTGAAATATTTCATGTGTTTTCACTGATGTGGTATTGAATCATTGATTGTTTTCTGAGTTGATGAAATTCGAGCCTGTAGTGCTTGCCTCGTCAACTTTCTCTCTTGTTTTGACTCCATATCCATCGAGATAAAAGGCACCAGCAAACTTTACTTCAAAAGACTGTTTTATTTCATCATCCAAAGAAATTTTATTTTCCAGCATGTAACAGCAGATATGCAGGTCAGCATTTTGATTTGGGGATTTGACTCCAAAACTAAGAGTTGCTTTCACTGTTTTCAGAATGTTTTAGGCACAGATCTACACTTGTTTTGTGCAGATATACAAAGTATTGACACAGAACTGAAGTTATCTTATTGTAAATCTGAGTTTTGCTAGCTATTGTAAGGATTTAATACGCAGATTTCTGAGCTTACTTGCAGCTTGCAGTGGGTTTGATTAGGAGTTGCCCCCTAGGTCAAAGAAGTACTGACCTAGAAGTAAGGAAAAAGCTTTTATTTGGATACACTTTTTCCACCTGATCACTATTATGACTCTTTGTGAGATTTGTTAAGAACGATTTTGAGTGATAACGGTACATTAGTGAGATTAGATGCAGCATCTACATTTTCCTCAAATAAAAGAAACGAGAAACCTGAAAAGTTTGAATGAATAGAAGATGTGGAAAATGAATTTTCAACCAAAATCCTTACAATAGATTCAAGCATGGTTTCTCAAAAGAATACCTGTAAAGAACTTCCTTCAATATTCAGTGCCTCGTTCATTTCAACCTGTTCAGAAGTGAGCTGTTTCAATATCTCCTTGTGAAGAGAAGGTGCCTACACATTGCATTTCAAATTTAGAGGTTTTAAAGACTGATCCTAACATACGTAGTCAGAGAATTTATCTAGCATGCACAAGAAATTCATGAAAAAACTTCATCCAAATAAAAGCATTCACACTAAGGCAAGAACCTTACAAAGTTTGGAAACTACTCGTGATTATGGATTCTAACATGAACAATGGAAAATTCAAAACACACAAAAGCAACAATCCTCACGCAACTTCATATCAAATAGTTTTATCAATAGGAAGAGAAAGTCCTCACCAAGGCAGTTGGGAGCAATGTTGCAAATATAGTGTTGAGGATTATATTGCCAAGGGTCTGGAAAGAAACTTATCAGAAATATTAGGGAAAATATTAGGAATTATCAGAAAATATCAGCAAAAATAAACTTAGACCTGAAAAATTATGAAAATATCGGACAAATCGGCAACACAAAAAACTCGGGAGAAATCAGAAATATCGATAGAAACTTGAGATATTTGCAACACTGGTTGGTAGTGGGAACGGGAGCAGGAAGCACAATTTTCAAGGCTTTCGGGAGAGGAGCGTCTTTTATATAATACATATCTTCATATAATTTGATGCATATTAAAACAAACATGCAGAACCCAGAATTAGCTAAAACAAACATGAAAACATAGATCTACCTATTGGATTAATGATGATCATTAAATCATAAACCAATTAGTACACATATAACATCAATCATCTAGCAGCTATATCTTATAACATTGCCATCAAATGATCAATCATCAACCACAACATCAACCTTTAGGTTTCAACATAAAACATTTGCCATCAACAAACTCCTAAAAGATAACATAAACCACGAAATGAAACAAAGCATTATATTCATTACGAAAGAGTTGTAAGATGCAATCAAAACTTCAAACTTCAAAGGTAGGTTCAACCTTCAAACTTAAATGGACCATCAAGAACAATTCTTCCACCTACTAAAATTCATGTATATTAGATATGGATGCAGCCGTGTCTTTCAAACCCTACCATGAATCACTTGAGACCATACTAGCCAATGCCTCTTTAACTTCAAAAAGAGCCTGAAGGTGAGGTAGTAGCTAGCAAATCTGGTCTATGCAATCTTAAGTAGCTCCAACCTAGAGTGGTTGTGAAAAATGTGGTGGACCATGCTATGATTGGTAGTAAATTTTATCATTTTCTTCCCTCTCTTGCACAATGCACCATTCCATTTATAATTAGGGTCCTTCATCTTAATAATATCATGCATCAAAAGGTTCAATGTGTGAACCAAACACCCTAACTAAAATATGTTAGGATACATGTCCTCAATGATTGCTCTTGCTGCTTTACAATTAGCAACATCATTAATAATGACTTGAATGACATTGTACGATCCAATCTCTTGAATAATTTTTTAAAGGTTCTGCAATATAAATACTAGCCTTGTAACATAGTAGTCATGGGCTAAAAGGAAGGCCACACCACTAGAAGACACACAAAGAATATTTATCCACAACATGCCTTTAACATTTGTCCAACTTGTTGGTACTGTTACCAGCTAAGTTGTACTTCATTGGCCTTTCAAGCGAGCAAGCGAAGCTTAAACATGTTAAGTGTTCATCATCAGCATGATGAAGTCCATCAGGCCTTTAGTGGCCTTTCTTTTATCTTTTTCACATGTTCACACCCTGCGGGGACATTGTAATAAAATGCACTTGCTATCACGGATCTTGTAGTTTCCCTGTAGATTGATCCCATATAGGATGGAAGAGGGGAAAGGCAACTAAAGTCGAGGCATACGAATACCCCAACCCCCAAAATGATGGATGGTCGTCACGTTGGTTGAGATATCCTTCATTGTATGACACTGAAAGCACAAGTGGCAAAAGGGGAGACCCAGACCTATCCTAGAAGGAAAGACATAAAGCTAAATCACCAGATCAAACTAAAAGCATAGAGTACGTAAGGTGAAAGCTATAAACCCTAGATTTAAGGATAAAGCCACTATTTAAGGAATACCTGAGTAGAGGATGGTTAAAAATGTCTAGAATGCTACTCAAGTCAAATTACTTGGTGAATTGTGGAATTAATTAATAGATCTAGGATTTGTGTGTTAATTTAAACGATCAAACTCGAAACCTTAGGGGGATTTAAGGGTGAAATTAGGGAAATACCCTGGGTTAAGTTTGACAGAGAATTAGGGCTTCTAACACACTTGATTTGATGCTTGGATGACATGTATAATAGTATGAAAAATCCAAACAAAACCAGATACACAACACTTAGAAAATCGCTAACAAGACAAGGTGGGCGATCTCCCTAGATCAGTGCCACAAATGAGAGGAAAAAAGAAGTCTATTTGTGATGCCTGGGAGGGAGACTGGGTTTTGGATGAATGCCATCAAAACCCAGACAGCCAAATTTTGAGAGTCCAAGTGCAATATGCCCCGGTGAAGTTTCATACTTTCTACAATGGGGTTTTTCAATAAAATGGAAGATGGGCAATGCATGAAAAATAAAATAGAGAGAAAGAGGTTGAGAAACTTACCTGGAATTTGCAAATACCATCCTAGATGATGAGGATTGCCCCCTCATATATCAAATGGGAAATCCGGACAAGTTCTTGATTGTATTGCTTTGCTTAATGACCCAAGCGTCCTCCTTTCTTGCCACACAAAGGGAAAACCAGTAACTGAAACAAGAAAAATCAGGATCTGCAAAAATAGAAGCAACTAACAGAGAAATGAAGAGTCATAAAGAAGTAATTACTCCCTGTCGGAATCAATCCGAAGTAAGACTTCAAGGCAAGTCCCCCCACCAACGCGCCTTCTCCACAAATCGCCTCCTACACCAGTAAAACGAATTGGATACAACAAGTACAATAAACTATTTCAAGATATCCTTAGTGCAAGAGAAAGACAGTTTCAATCATCATCACATTCAGTTATCCACAAAGACACAAGTGTTGAATCCCAGAAAGATCTCTTTATCCAGAAGTTCCAATGCCAAAGCTCATGGTTTACAAAGGGGGGTTCTCTTCTTTATATAGCTTTTGAGAGACACAAACCCTAACTTACTTTTACATCCAACGATTGAGATTATAACATCATCAATGGTTACAGGGATCATTGCACGATCAACTTGAGTAGATCAAGGAGGGCGCACTTTTTTCCCAATGATGCCTTGTCTAAGTCAAAATACATCATAACATAAGATATAACATGATAATATCATAATACATCAAGGGGGACACCTTAGGGGATCAATTCTCCCTAGGACCCATTAAAACATCAAAACATAAGAGACAATAATTTTGTACATCACAGACAAAGTGAGGGTCGCCCCTTGGGGGACGTCCTCACTAGATGAGCAAAATAAAAAATCCCTGACAAAATGCTGACTCAAACTGATGAAGAAGTGTTCGGGGACCCATAATACATCATCTAGATAGATTCCCCTGCCATTTCCTTGACCACACAAACCAAATTGATTTTCCTAGTGATTTCTTAGTTCATTTTTTGATGGTACATCCTCTAAAAATCATAAAAATCATCATAACTTCATTCAAGATGAGAACTGGGAAAAACTGACTGCACAAGAGTATCTGGAGATATCATTGAATGGTACAAGTGACTACTCATACCCATTGGAGTATTGTGGTGCCCTAGGAGAACCAAAATAATTTCCATCTATAGTAAAAAAATATGATCTAGCCAATAATAAAGTGATAATAATCACTGATCATGCAATCTGAAGACAAACTCTGAAAACTGAAACCGTAGTATCAGTCCTGGGCATGGCTGGAATAAATATAAGCACTATCAAATTTTTAGCCACTGCCTTGGGAACTGCGTTTGACTTGGTCAACTGGGTTGACCAAGTCAAAACAACCAAACTGAAGGTGAGATGTTGAACTAAGTTGAACCTGCATGCATCCAAGGTAAGAACTGCTCCAAGATGTATATTAAAACCCAACTTAAATCATGTCATTCAAAATCATGGTGACAATAATAATAATAACAACCAATGAGATATACCTATGTTTTTTAGTAATCATTGAATCTTTTGGAAGTCTCTTGTTGTAATGTCCTCATCTGATTAGGCATTGAGGACCAAAACCACTAACCTATGTGATTCCTGTGGGTTTGAGCGGTTACTGACAGTTAGGGAAGCATCTAAGACTGATGCCATCTATAGAAAATCTAGGGCATCATCATGTTATCACCATTAGGTCAAGAAGGGCCAAAGGCCACCATCATGCATGCCGTCTAAGCATTATTTAATGATGCATGCACTCATTTAAGTCTCCATGCGCATGCATGCAAGTCAACTGCAAATTATAAAATAAAGTGACCTAATTAGGTCAAAGATTAGGGTTTTCGCAGTTGAAAGTTATAAAAGGAAGACAATGAAATATCCCAAATACTGATATTTTCTATTTCTGAACAATTATGCGGATATAACTGGGCTTACAGACTGCCAGCCAAAAATCCCTATTTTATAGGAAAAATTAGGGTTAGGGTTTGTGAGACAGAATACACACTTACCACTGATAACCGGCTGAACTGCTACAGATGAAGTCTGCAAGTACTGAGAACTGGATTCGAGAAGAATTGATCTCTCCTGTCTCCGGTGAATGCTCCAGCAACAAGACGCCCCCAAACAGAGAAAAGGGTGACGCCCTCAAGGAAGGAGGTGCCCGATGGACCCGCCGATTTGCGGGGCTGATAGCCTCGCTGTGCCGGAGAGATTGCCTGGATTATACTGCAATTCTGAGCCCTCTAAGTATGAAAACGTTTTGGTTCTTTGAGGCAGCTGCTCACGCCCCTGATGGTCTGGAAAGGCTGATAACTCCTTCGGATGAGCTCGGATGAAGCTGATAGTCACTGGGTACCGGAGTAGGAAGCTGCTGGTGAGAACGATGCCTGAGTTTCGGAAGGAAACTGAGATCTGAAGGCCCAATGGCTGATTAGGGCTTTCTGGTGGAAAACCCCCTCTTACGGCTGCACCGTGCCTCTGCAAATATCTATGCCCTGTACTATATAACTGATGAGTGAAATGAAGAACAAGTGGTGAACCAGTATGGCTTACCCGGATAAGACTAGGACAGATGTTTCACTGCCGAAATCCTGTTAGCTGAAGACTCCGTCTCCAACCCCAACTGCTGTGCTGCTATCAAGTGCTCCCAAAATAATCAATAATCATAAGTGTCCTCTCCTCTTGCTTTTCCCTCTATTTATAAAGTTCAACTGCGCAAAACCCTATCTTTGACCTAATTAGGTCACTTTATCTTCTAATTTGCCGTTGACTTGCATGCAAAGAGCATGGTCATGCATGGAGCATGGAAAAGAGCATGGTCATGCATGAAAGTGGCCTTTGGCCCAAGTGGTCCTTCTTGACCCAATGATGATGCCCTAGATCTTCTACGGATGGCATCAGTCCTGATCTGATCCCCTAGCTCTCAGTAACCGCTCAAACCCACAGGAATCACATGGGTTAGCAGTATGGGCCTCAAGGCCTAAAAGGAAGGGGACATTACAGATAAAGTGAAAAGAGACTCACTTTTGATGATTATTATTTTGGAGCTCTTGAATAGCAGCCCAGCGTGCAGCACAACAGTTGGGGTTGGAGATGGCGTCTTCAGCTAGCGGGGTTTCGGCAGTGAGATATCTGCCCTAGTCTCATTCAGGGTAAGCCATACAGGCTCACCATTTGCTCTTCCATTAATTCATTGTTATCCAGTATACTACAAAGATTGTTGAAGGGGCACGTGTGCAGCTGTAAGGGATTTTCAGCCAGGAAGCCCTAATCATTCGCTAGGTCTTCAGCCCTCAGTTTTACTTCGCAACCCAAGCACCATTCTCATCATCGGGATCTTACTCCAATACCCGGTGATTATCAGATCCGATCATGCTCATCCTGAGCAGTTTTCAGCCATTTCGAGATCAGGGGGAGCGTGAGCAGCTGCACCTCTGGAACAATTCATTAGCCTGCCTAGAGATCTCAAAACTTCCGCATGTGCCAGGCATTCTCTCCGGCACGGGAAGGCTATCAGCCCTGCAAATCAGCAGCTTCATCGGACACCTCCTTCACTGAAAACGTCACCCTTAGCTGATCTAGGGTTCGTGCTGCTGGGGTTTCACCGGAAGCAGAAGATATCAGTTCATCTCTAATTCAGCTCTTGATGCATGCATACTCTCTCAGGAGCAGTCCAACCAGCTTATCAGTGGTAAGTGTTCATTCTATCCCACAAACCTTAACCCTAATTTTTGCTATAAAATAGGGATTTTTGCATGGCAATTTGCATGCCTGGTTGTATCAACGTATTTGCTTAGAATTAGAAAATATCGGGATTTGGGATATTACAGTGGTATCAGAGCTATCTTCTTGGCCAGCAGTGGGCTTAAGAAATGAGACATAGATGAATACAGAAGGAGACCCTTTTGTAACCTATAGGAGAAGAAAGAGTAGATACACAGGGGAATTTGAGGATATCCAACTAGCGGATATCAGCTCAGACATGGAACAAACAGGTATACACTCTGATAAGGGAAAAGGAACGGGAGAAGAGGAGGACAGGATGGAATTTCACATATTAGTATCTGCATTGCAAGACTTAGCCAAAGGGCAAAAAGATGTACTCAATGCAATCAACAGATTATCTGCGAAACCAGAAATAGGTATCAACAGTACACCTC